>QKWP01000505.1:253521-273327 GCA_003550325.1 Gigaspora rosea | reverse complement strand
TTTTTTTTTCTTTTTTGTTTTTTTATTGTTTTTTTTTTCTTTTTCTATTTCGTTTTTTTTTTATTTTTATTTTTTTTCAGTCTATAATTTAGGAAATGCAAGTAAATACGAAGAAGAAGAAATACTAAGTGATGAAACAGTTGAAGTAAAGTGGAATGGGACATCTTTAAGGTAAGTTTTTTTTAATTTTTTGGTTTCAAACTAACTTATTTCTTCAATTTATAATTTTGTTTGAAAATAGCAGTTGAATTTAAAATAAAATTGGGACAGACATCCTTAAGATAAGTATTTTTTTTTAGTTTTTCTTGTATTTCTTTTTTTTTTGTCACTAACATGTTTTTTCCATATGCATTTTGTTGTTAATGATTTGTACTCATCGTAATCGTTGGAGTCGAAAGATTGTAATTGGAGCCATCGTCGTGTTAGTTGCAAGTTGTTGAATAGGAATTGTCGTCTTACGGGCATTTGGGTTCTGGAGGAAGTATAGTCATTTAAAGGAATCGGCGAACGGGTTTTTTGTTTGTTTTTAGTTTAGTATAGATTTTTAATTTAGTTAAATCCTATCTATGTATTATGACTTAATATAATAGTTTTTTTTTAAATTAATAAATTTTAAATAAATATGAAAACCAATTAAAATCGATCATGTGATTCATGTGATAACTGATTAGATCAGTCATCATATGAATCATGTGATCAATTTTGATTGGTCGAACATGGTGTCACCATGGCGACGGGTCGCTATAAAATAATGCCCATAAAAATATATTAAAGATTTTTAATTACTGTATATATCAGTTAATTACAGTAATACAGTAATATAAACAGATTTAATTTTATTCTAAAATATCGTTAAATATCTCTAAGAGCACATTTAATTTTTGGCCTAAATGTTTTTTTAACATTTAAAAATTTACTTTTTATTATTTTTTAAATACTTGTAATTAAAAAATTAGTTTATATAATATATATTTAAAAAGGTCTAAATGTTATTATAGATTTGGCACTATATTTTAATATTTATAAAGTTTACAAGCTTATAATTTATTGTTTTGTATTATTACTTTACTAGTTATTTAACTATATTATTTATAGTATATATTTGTTTTAGAATAATAAATAAATAAAATAAAATAAATTAGAGATGAAAACTTTTTAAAAAACTGTTATTTGTCAAGTTTAATAGACTGCAAGTTTTATATTTATACTAATTTGTTAAATTAAAACATTCAAATATACTTTTTATTTAATTTTTGAATTATTTTATGTATTACTGAATTATTAGTATATAAAGCAAAGCATAAATAAACATTGATTTTCTTTGTTTACATTTTTGGAATTTATATTTGTGATTCAAAATTTAATTTTGTAACAAAAAATCATTACTTTAATAAGATTTTTTATAATAAGGATCAATATTACTATACATTTTTTGATTTTCTTATCTAAAGGATTTATATTGATTATTCAATTAAGTTGTAAATTTTTACAAAACAAAAAAAAAAGAAAAAACTGAAAAATACAAAAAATGAATATCTAAACCTACTTTGGAGTGCTAATAAAAAATATTAAAAGAGTAATTTTATTTATTATATTTATTTGATTCTAACCTCAATTATAGTTATAACTTTAATTATAATTTTTTTTGTTTTATATGTATTTTAAATTAGAAAAATAAAATTGGGTTAGTAATATTAATTTATAATAAAATAATTTTTAAAAATAAACCAATTATAATAAAACTTGTTATCCGGCAGCTTACTATGATAGTGCTTGCTAAATAACTCGAGTTATTTGGTAGTGATTACGTCATCTGCCAAATAACTTTGTTATTTGGCAGCTTATGTAATCACTACCAAAAACTTGAGTCATTAGCAAGCACAATCGTCGTAAACTACCAGATAATACTATTATTGTATGCTACGCAGCCAATAACTTGTTTATTTGGCAGCAAATTTAATATGTGTCATTTCTGGGTCCCGAAGGGACCCAAAAGCTGACATATTAAATTCACAGCCAGATAATGAAAATATTTTACAAATAATTTCTGTTATTGGCTACTTCGCATCCAATAACTATATAATATTATATTTGACTGTTATTTGATATATTAAATATTAGTTGAATAGCACAGCAATTTGATTATTATTAATATTGTTAATATAATTTTGTAAACATGTATATTTGTAAAGTTATGCAATAATTTAAATAGTGATATATTAAACTATACTGTATATTTATGTTTTAAAATAGTTTAATTTAAATATGCTATTATTTAATATTTTTATATAATTTGTAAACATATATGTTTACAAAATTATATTAATATTATAGTAATCAAATTGTTATACTATTTGACTATTATATAATATATTAAATAATAGTTAAATATAGTTAAATAGTAATAGAATAGTAGCTGAATATTGTTATTAACATGTTGAACTTTTTAAAATATACTAGTATTTAGAGTAATTATTTGTTGAAATATTTTTTTTATTTAATTTATATTATATAGTTGGTTGTGTTAATGTGGTTTATATTTATTTTATTAAAATTTTTATGCATAAAATAGCTTTGTACTTAGAGAAGTTTTTTATAAGTTTAATACTTCATAAAAAGTTTTATATAATTTTGCAATTTCTGAATATATAATTTGATATTTACTAGATTATAATTCTGGACACTCTAATTGATTTTAATTAATAATTTATGTAATTTGTATTATTGTTAAGAACTGTTTGTAGATTGTTTTATAAACTAAATATGGTAATTATATGAAGTATACAAATTAGAGTTACAACTTTGTAGTATTTTAATAATAGTTTCAAATTGTTTTTGTATAGTATATAGTAATAATAATGGTAATGCAATAATATTTTATTAGGGGAGCGCCAGAAATCACCTGATTTCCATTTACTATAGAGCCTACCCCCTCCCCCACCTAACTGGTTTAATAGCCAATCAAATTTCGTGTATATTAAATTATTATTAAAAATATTTATAAACTTTAATAGTCAATAACTTTTGATCTACTGGTCCAATTTGGATGATTTAACTACCAAAATGATCCTCTCAAAGAGAGGATTCTAACAAGCTCAAACCCTCAAAAATCTAATCACAGGATCATAAGATCGTTATCCCTTAGATTGTAGTAGAACACAGGCAAATTTGACTGCGTTTTTGCACTTTTTTAGCTCTGATTTACTTTTTTAAAATACTAAAATAATTAAATAAAACTTTGTACAATTATATTTGAAAATAAGGATTACTTTTTTGCAAAATTAGTTTTTATATTATAAGAAAATAAATTATAGTTACATATAAGCTGAAAATAGATAATTTTAAGAAAAAATTTTTTTAAAAAATTTTATTACAATTTTTCTGCGATCTTATTTAGTTTTAGTTTTAGAACTATAGTTCTTAAGACAATATTGTAGTTTATATAAAGGATGACAACTTTCATTATTGCAACTTTAATGATTTACTTGTAAAAATTAAGACTTGTATTAGAAGTAAAGATTTTTTTTATAGACGGGAACATATAAAATTTGAAAAAATCTAAAGAAAAATTTTAATAGTAAAAATGCCAATACAAGAACTTTAAACATTTATTATATTAAAGTTTTCTAATGATTTTAAAAAAATTTTATAACAAAGTTACTAAAACAAAACTTAAAGAATATTTTTTACTTAGAAAAGATATGGCTAAAATCAATATTTAAAATTTTATTAAAAATTTTAAAATATGCAGGCAAATTTGCCTGTGTTACAATCTAAGGGATATATTTGTATATTATTACTATATAGTATTTATTAAATAAATACTATATATAGTAATTATACACAAATCTATAACGATCTTATGATCCTGCGATTAGATTTTTGTGGCTTTGGGCTTGTTAGAATCCTCTCTTTGAGAGGATCATTTTGGTAGTTAAATCATCTAAATTGGACCAGTAGATTAAAAGCTATTTACTATTAAACATTATATAAAATATAATAAATAATTTTTGATCTACTGGTCCGATTTGGATGATTTAACTACCAAAATGATCCTCTCAAAGAGAGGAATCTAACAAGCCCAAAACTACAAAAATCTAATTATAGAATCATAAGATCAACATCGGGGAAGTTTTTATAGTGCAGATCTGTGCAGATTTTTTTAAAAATCAATTATTAAAAATCCGCGCAGATCTGCGACCCTGCCGGCGGTCATCAAAGAAAAAAATTTTGCAGAATTCATCGGGTAAAAAATATAGTGCAGATCTGCACAGATTTTTTAATAAAGATTTGTGCATATCTGCGCCCTAGTGTCAGTTCGCGGAACTAATCAAATAAGATAGCATAATACAGTAATTACCCAATTTTTTTATTTTTTAACATGATTACAATTAAAAATTTTTATTTTTTTTTAAATATTAAAGGTTTAATAATTTTTTTTTATTATAATTAAAAATTTTATTTATTTATAAATTTTTTTTTGTATCGCAGACATGTTTGAAATGTCGTTGAATAATGAATACCATTATGCAAAAAACAGTTCTATATAGTAACAATTACTATGCCCTGCACTACAAATTCTAAACTAACATTCACTAGCACTTATACATGTTGGCAAAACCCGGACAAATTCCAAATAATAAAAAAACAATTGCTATTTATAAAAGATTAAATCAAATAAATAATCTTAATATTTTGTAAATATATTATTTATAACTATAAGAATATATATGATTTGTTTAAATAAAGATTATTAATAAAGTTTTTGAGATATTAGTTATACTAGAATTTGGGATTTGGGATTTGGGATGACGGACAAATCCCAAACTATAGTAAGTCGGGATTTTGCCAACATGTATACTAGCACTAACCCTATAATGATAAGTTTTTTTTGTCCTTTTCAACTCCAGTTTCATATTTGTAAATCTAGCCATCTCCGTGACTCCAATTCCATTGTAATAACAACCTCCATCGCTATATAATAGTAACAATATTGACGGTATCGAAAACAATACAACACCAGATGAAAAACGATGGCACAGCAAGTATGAATGGGACTCAACAAGTTATACTAACGAAACTACAAATACGGAACTACAAATATGAAATGGTGACCCTATAATAATGCGGTACCAGCAACCAATACACCAGTAAACCGAATTCACTATTAAACGATGACACTAATACAAAATGACGAAAAAAAATAAATACAATAAAAAAAAAAAGGCTATACTTATCAATAGAACGAACCCTTCACCAGACAAATGACACGAGCATCTCTTTTGACTCCAATTCCATTGTAATAACAACCTCCGACGGTACAGCAAGTGTGAAATGGGACCCAACAGTTATATCAACGAAAACTCAACAATAGAACGATCCCTAAATGCGATTTCACCATGGACGAAGCTGGGCCACTAGTTTGAAAACATATGTTGGTGCCTGCAACTAACGAAAAAACTGGTTAGTAAGTAGTGAAAAGAAAAAAAATAAATACAATAAAAAAAAAGGCTATACTTATCAGTAGAACGAACCCTTCACCAGACAAATGACACGACCCTTTTAACTCCAATTTCATTGTAATAACAACCTCCTACGGTACAGCAAGTGTGAAATGGGACCCAACAGGAAAACTCAACAATCAAACGATCTCTAAATGCGATTTCACCAGGGACGAAGCTGGGCCACTAGTTCGAAAACGTATGTTAGTACCTGCAACTAACCAAAAAAACTGGTTAGTAAGTAGTGCTATAATAAAAAAAAAGAGAAAAATAAAAAATAAAATAAATATTTTATTTGTTACCGGTATATTTTTAAAATCTGTGTAACTTGGAAAACTGTTTGGGGCGACTTAACAAAAATAATATATAGCGATCTAAAAAAAAATAGTGAAAATAAATAAATAAATAAAAAAATATGCTAAAATAAAGAAATAAAAAAAACGAAATTTTTTAAATAAATAAATAAATAAAAAAGTGAAGTGAAATTTAATATCTAACAGCTAATAANAAAAAAACTGGTTAGTAAGTAGTGCTATAATAAAAAAAAAGAGAAAAATAAAAAATAAAATAAATATTTTACTTATCTGTTACCAGTATATTTTTAAAATCCATGTAACTTGGAAAACTGTTTGGGCGACTTAACAAAAATAATATATAGCAATCTAAAAAAAATGGCAAAAATAAATAAATAAATAAAAAAATATGCTAAAAATAAAAAAAAAAAAAAGATCAAAAGATAAAAAGTAAAAAACGGTAAAAAAGATCGAAAAGGATAAAAAAGAAAAAGATAAAAAATAAAAAAAAACATTATAAAAAAAAAAAGAAAGATCGAAAAAGATAAAAAGTAGTATATGGTGGGAATAAAAAAAATAAAAACGTTACTTTATTTGTTTATTTATTTATCGTTTTGTTTTGTTCATTGTTTTTCTCCTTGTATTTTTACTAGCTTTAGGGGTCGTCTAAAGCCGTGTGCGTCACATGACATAAAGCCACTAAAATTGCTTGTTTTGATCGACACGGATCAGCCCGACGAAGAAAATAAAATGAAAAAAAGTGAAAAACGTCAAAAATACAAAAAACAAGCATCTAAACCTACCTTGGGGCATTAACAAAAAATGTCGGGAAGGCAATTTTACTATATAGAACATTCTAACTTTGACCCTTACCCTAACCCTAATCAAAAAGTCAAAAACACATGACCGCATACAGCTTTAGACGTACTCCGGCTTTAGGTAATTTTGGAGATTATCGCAGATTATAATAGGCGGCACCTATTATAATCTGTGAAGATTATACTTTTTTAAAGATTTGCACAGATTTTTGGCAAAAAATCTGCGAAGAACTGCAAAAATCTAAATTTTGAAGATCTTTGCAGTTTTTTAAACAAGATTCTGCACTTATTTGATAAATTTGAAGATCACTACAGATTATTAATATTTTTATTTTTCTGATGAATATAGATTTGTGCATTATTACTACATATATTATTTCATATCGGCTGATTTTGTTTGTACCCCAAAAATTATAGGGTGATTAATAACAACAGTTAGAGGTTGATACCCTGATTAACCAATAGAATCATAATACCTACTTCTGAAATTATATATTTATAATTCATTAAGACCTTAGTAATTTGTAGTACACGACAACGATCTTAAAAGTATATAAGAATAGGTTCACTATTGCTTTCGTATTTATACTCAACAATAGTTTCAATAACCCCAAGAAAGTTTATAATAGGTTTAAGTGACTTATAGTTAGACATTAATTTAGTTAGTTTGCTTAAATCAATCGTCCATTGGGCATTCTTGAATCGAGCATCGTCCAGGTAATGTATTTATATGCTTTAAAGTACTTTTCAAGAACATAACGTTTTGCTATATTCATCCAGCTAAAAACAAATATTGTTCTAGATATAAAAGTTTAGTTAGAAGCTGACTATAATTACTTATTTAATAACTACTTTAAATTATTGATTAGGGAAAAGGATTTAACAATAGGTATTATATCATAACTAAGTTTTATAATATATATTGATATTAAGTTATTTACTGAATAATTTTATAAATAATTAATAGGCACAAACGAGTAGATACATAATTCAGAAATTAATGACGACTTGATTGAGCCGTTGATTTTTTAACTTCTCATCATTTTCTTGTTTCTTTTAAGTGTAATTTATTCTCGCTTTTTGGATTAGCCATAACTCTAAATAAAAAATTTCACTATTGCAATCGTTTTTTTTGATATATCAAGAATTAATATAATCTAGTTAGCAAAACTACTCTGACCCAACTAATTGCTAAAAATCTGGTAATTAGAAAAAAAGCAACTTCCCCACTTTTAATATTCTTCAAAAATATCAGATAAAAAATGATTATTACTTAAATCATTTTGATTTTTTTTGTTTAAGTGTAAATGATAATTTGGATATTTTTCAAGAATTAACCAACGATAATTTAAATATTATTGAATGACCAGAAAAAAATCTCCAATTTTGGCAAACCAAAAAATCTATTCACCTAAAATTAATTAAACAAAACTCTAGGACAACTTGAACAAAATATTAATAGAAAATAAATATCAAATATCATGGATATCTTATGATGAATTTAAAGACATTGAAGGGATAGGTAAAGAGGGATTTGCAACTGTATATTGTGCTGAATAGTTTTATAAAAGTCAAAATGTAGACAGAATTGTTGCACTTAAATTACTTCATAAATCAAATAATTATCACGATGATTTTATAAGAGAGGTAATCTTTATAAAATATTATTATTAATTATATTATTTGTTATTTCTTTTTTCTAATAATATGCATATATAATTCATTTTAATAATAAGTTAAAAGCATATTGTGATATTGGCCTTAAAAATCCAACATTTTTAAAATGTTTTGGTATATCAAGAGACGAAGCTTCTAAAGATTATATTCTTGGTATGGAATGGAATATGCATCGTTTGGTTGCTTGCACGAAAATATGCATGATATAGCAAAAATGGAATGGAAAGATAAATTAAATCTATTACAATGTATTACGTCAGATCTTCAAATAATCCATTCTCATGATCTCATTTATTGAGATTTACATAGTGGAAATATACTACAAAATGACTTTAAGAATGCATACATTGCAGATTTAGGATTTTGAAAAAAGTTTGTAAAATGTACGTATTGTATGTATATAACTAATATTTTTATTTATACTTTACCGATCACTAATTTAAAGTTTCTTAAATGATGTATTATATAGAGCATATGTTGCATACTAAATATTTCTAGAGGTTTGCACTTAACCGTAAGACTTAACTCAACCCAAAATGTTGACTAACGTGCCAGTTATAAATAATTCCTGATTACAAGGACAAAGACAAATGACATTAATACAAAATCTATTACTACCTAACTCGTGAATATCATTTGTATCATTTTCATTATGCTTATTTGAAATCAATTTCAAGTGCTCAATATTACGCTTTTTGAGGTGAGTCATATAGAGTTATCCATTTAATATAATTAGAATTGTTAAATTTTATATAAGTATAAAACTTTATTTAGCCAAGTTATTTAAAATTTTTTAGTTAGATGAAGACTATATTGGTCGAACGATTTTTAAAGTTTTTAAATCCGTATGAAGACTATATTCAGTTAGATTATTTCAAAATTTTCATAGCTAGTGAAAACTATATTTGATAATTTTTAAAATACCAACTGGGAGATTTTTAAAATTTTTAAATTGTTGGATGAAAAATAAATAGGGTTGAGAAACATTTTTCAAGTTCTTATAATCTTGAATTCAAATTTGAAACTATTTGTTTTCCTTGTAAGGTTGTTTAAAAGTTTCAAAAAATATATATATATTTATATAAAATAGTTCATCAAATTGATTCTACATATTTTTTTTATTGAAACTGATCTTAAAGTTGATGCGAAAATTTTTTTCATAGTTGCAACAAATATAAACATTGAAATTGTTGCTTAATATTTAAAAAGAAAAAAAAAATAAAGTTGGGATAATTAAGATAAAGTTTTCAAACAAGTGAAAATAATAGTGACAAAAAATTTTAATTATTAGTAAATAGCAACATACAGGTTGTTACATAAGACCCATATAATAACTACAATTGATACAAACCTTGTTCGCTATGTGAATCGAATTAGAAATAGCTACAGTTAGGGATAGTAAAGTCAGTCCAGGTCCGGTCTTGGTCCTAGGACTTGTAAGTCCTATCACACGGATCTAAGGACTAGTGTTCTGCAAGAACCAGACCGGGCGGGTATTTTTGAAGATTCGGATCCGGTCCAGAAACCAAACCGGATCTAAATTAGGGGTCCGTCTCTTTATAACAAAGGTTCGGGTCTGGTCCGGTCCGTAAAATTTTATTTTTACTGCTATTTTCATAATTCCTGGAACACCTGATAAAAATTGACCGAATGATGTTTCGATAAGTTATTGATTCGGTATAATAAAATAATTAATAAAAGCTATTTTTGTATTATAATGATCATTTTACGATTGTCATACAGTAATATTAATGATTTTAAATTTTCATTCGAATTCTTTGTGCTTAGTTTGTACGAAAATTTATGGAAAAAACTATTCATGTCAACTAATAAACCTTAACAAGAAATGTAAAAAGGATTCGAATATAAATTAGACTTTTATAACAAATATATAGGAGCCACTATTAAAAAAGTAAATATGATCATGGATTGAGATATCCCAAATTCTTTAAAAAAATTTTTTCGCCTTCGACAAGAACGAAAAATAATTAGAAATAAATAAATGTCTTTTTAAACAAAAATGATCTTGCCAAAGAATTGGAATTGAAATTTAGTTTAATTTTTTAAAAACGGTTTTTTTGTCTTCGACAAGAAACCAAAAAATAATTATGAATAAATGCCTTCATTTGATCTTGTCAAAGAATAGGAATTGAAGTTTTATACAATTTTTTTTAAAAACTAAATTTTCGTCTTTGATATGAAACGAAAAATAATTAGAAATAAATAAAGATTCCGTTTGAACGAAAATGAATCTTGCCAAAGAATAGGAATTAAAATTTAATTCGATTTTTTAAAACCGAATTTTTCATCCTCGACATGAACCGAAAAATAATTAGAAGTGAATAAAGGCTTTATTTGAACGAAAATGGATATAAGAATTGAAATTTAATTCAATTTTTTAAAACCAATTTCTGTTTTCGATAAGAAACGAAAAATAATTAGAAATGAATAAAGGCTTCAATTGAACGAGAATGGATCTTGCCAAAGAATAGGAATTGAAATTTAACTCAATTTTTTAAACCAAATTTTCATCGAAAAATAATTATAAATGAATAAAGGCTTCGTTTAGCGCCAAAGAATAGAAATTGAAATCCGGATATCAAGGTATAGTTATTTTAATTAAGTCCTAATTTTATGATTCTGGTAGTTGAAAATTAATAAATGAATTAATTTATATAAGTTAATAAACTAGGTTAACAGGATCTGTTAATGTCCGGAGCAAATTATACAAAATTATATAATATACTATATATATACAGTATATAATAGAATAAGTATACAATATTGGGCAAAAATTGTAGAATAATGGTAATTTGGCAAATGATCACGTGCCGCTCTGCAGCACGTGTAGCCAATCATTTGCCAAATTTTGTATTCGGCAATTTGCCCAATATTGGTGTTATCCGGCAATTTATGATCATGATTGGTAGGGAGTTGCTCGCTGAGTTTTAATTTAAATAACCATGTTTACGTTATAACACATGAAAAAATAACAGTAAGAAATTTTTTCATGATCATATAAGTTTGTCAGATAATATGTATTTATTGTATGTATTTATTGTATGTTGCGTGTAGGACATCCTGACATGTTGATCACATCATGTAGTAAGGTTTTGCCCAATCACTACTGTTTATTTAGTATATCATATGGTAGTGGACATCCGATCATTTTGATCAAAGTATGTCTAGTAGTAGAGATTTAGCCAATCATAGATTAGCAAATAAATCACATGTATGTGTGACATCCGGACATAGTGATCAACATAAGCATAGAATGTAAGTCCTCCGCTACGCTCCGGACAACTACCTTTCAACAAAGATTTAGTTAATGTATTAATACTGTAATATATGGATTAAATACCTTTTTTTATCCTTATTCGTGCCATACATACCTTTGTCATAAAATTTCAGATTAAATGGTACATCCAAATTGTCACCTGTAGCAGTTTCAAATACCAATTAGTTTTAGTTATCTTTATGCAATTTCGATAGCAGAATCAAAGTCTTTTGCTTGTTCAAAATTGCAACCATAGATTTCAAATACCATCTGAATTGCCATCTTCATCTGATTTCAAATACTACCCAATTTCTTGGTTGTACTCAGGGACAATGATTTTCTGCGGAAATATTTAGTTATTTTTAAAAATAAATAAATATTTCCGCAAAAAATTACTATTTCTGGTTGTGCCCTCTATAATAGTACCTCCGGGTGCAAATGGTATAATATCTTTGGATTGTTTTTTATGAAATATAATGTATGAACGATTGGCTACAAATTTAAAACCGAATTAGTGGGTATGCTTAAAAATTTAGCACAGGGTATTATAGGGCACGTTTCAAGAGATTACTGTATGCCAAGATAATATTATACATAGCTGAGTCTAGATCACTGCATTTTTCCTGACAGCTTGTACTTATGAGCTTATAAGGGTTGACTTTATCAACATAGATTAACAATGATATGTGTAAGACTGTTTTTGCTAAAGACGTTTGTTTAAATAATATATTTTTTCTTGAATGTCTCTATGCTGAATGGGGTTTTTTAGATCTTTACAAACTCTAAAATATATAAAAGAATTAAATCGATCATGATTATTACTAATTAAAAATCCAATCAAAAAAAAAATTTACATTTTTTTATCGTGTCAAATTTATGATCAGATAAGATCATTTTATCTGATTGACTTACGGATCGTCAATTAATAAAATTGCATTCACACCTTTGCTTCGCCATGTGCATTTATCCAATAAGAAGCAAGATTTTGCGTACGAATGCAAAACGATGGCACCTCGACTAAAGCAGGCATGCAAGACAATCGTAATAAAATCAAATCCTTTTAATTAAAAATAAACGATTCGGCGGGTGGCCTATGTTTGACACTGTGGTGAATGGTGCGGTTGTGGATGAAAGCAAACTACTATTTGGTAAAGGATATGCTGCTGCTACTACCTTAAATCCTACGGCCCGGACAGTTAATTAAATTTTATAGCAACGACTGATTTGGTGCCATTAAATTTACAATCCTTTATTTGTGTTACAGTAAAAAAAAATTGAACCAGACCAGGTATTACCCGGACAGATCTAAATGTGGGTCCGGGTCCGTATACCTCATGGGTCCGGGTCCGGTCTGTCGACTGGACCGAACCGGACCCGGACCGGACCTGGATCTTTTGCGAAACACTACTAAGGACCAGGTCCTCATATAATAAGTCCCAGAATTTATACTCGGCCAATAGAATAAAGTCCTTGAGCTTAGTTCTAATACTTTCTAACCAATTAAAATTCTTTGTTTACTGTTTTATTACTAATATTTTTACTAATATTTTTAAGTTCTATATTAGGACCTATTGTGGACCTATGGACCTAGGTTCTAAAATTGGGACCTAGTTTTTAAAGACCAGGTCCCAAAACCAGGTCCCAAAACCAGGTTCCAAAGTCCTGGACTTAAGAACTTTGCCATCCTAGCTACAGTACTTCAAAATGCTGTATTATATCAAGATGAACAGAGCATCTAGTTATATATGTTTTAACCTTCTATTTTCAGCCTAGCCCAATACCTAAATTGTTGTAAGAACTAATTGGTTCTCAAGTAGCATATTAATAAACTAAGGTACGTATTTCATATGCTTTTTTGTATTAAATTCGAATATATCTGCCACATCTATTTAAAATACGTTCTATAAACAAAATACAAGTAAAAAAACTATTATATTAGAAAATATATATAAATTAAGCTTATTGCATGGGTCTTATGTGACAACCCTTGCTTTTTTCATTTACTTATTGGCACGGAATTGTTATGTCAGATACTGTGCAATAAAATAGTTATTATATGGGTGTTGAATAATCCATTACACACACAGATTCATATTTAAACCCGTGTCTTCGGCACGGAATATGAACCTGTGTGTACTGAGTTATTCACTACAACCCATACAATAACTATAAAATACTTTTCACAATTAACCATTACCTTTACTTTTTTTTTATGGGTTCCAGGGATGGACGATTGGTTAGACGCGATAATTTATATATTAAAAAATTTTGTTTATTACGATCTTAAAATGTAATAGCCAATCAGGTGATTTGTTGATCACAAAATAAACCCTAAAAAATGATTTACATATATGTAAAAAAAGGCCCAAAAAACAAAATCAGCCCATATGTATTAAATAAATACTATATATAGTATATAGTAATAATGCACAAATTTATATTGATCTTATGATCCTGTGATTAAATTCTTGTGGTTTTGGGCTTGTTAGAATCCTCTCTTTGAGAGGATCATTTTGGTAGTTAAATCATTCAAATTGAACCAGTGGATCAAAAGTTATTAACTAACAAAATCTTTATATATAATATTTTTTAAATATATATTATATAAATAATATGTTGTATTAGCCAATCAGAATAAAGAATATATAATAACCTGACTAGGCCAGAGACCTCCTCCTCCTTAAGAAATCAGCTGATTTCTGGCGCCTCTCTTAGAAGTTTAAATTTGAAAATTGATTTTTTGTTTTAGAATAATTTATGTTTATATATAATATATAAATAATTAGAAAGTAATTTTAGAAATAATAAAATTTTTTATTTATTTAAGTTAATATAATAATTTTAATAGACAAATAAAAATAAAAAATTGTTATTTTAATTTTTATATAATAAGAATTATAAAAAAAATATGAGATCTTGTTCTAGAAATTTTTTCTATTCTCTGATATTCTTGGATAACATTTTGGTTTATCATAAATGCTGATTTGTCAAGATGGGATATTTCAATATTGTTCCAGTTAGAATATCTACTAAGAGCTACATATGCTTGACCAGGAGAAAAAATATTTTCATCTAATGCAAGAAATACTCTTGATAGTGTTAGTTCCTAAGTTTTATGAACAGTGAGAGCAAAACAGTTTTGCAAGGAAGTTGAGTACGGTGACAATTATTTCTATTGATTTCAAAATAGTGAGTATTTTTATAAATTTCTATATCAACTATAGAACCTCTAACAGAAAATACAACTTGTACAAATTGGTCTGTAGAATTTACATCAATAATTTTACGTTCATGCATACTAATTTCTATGGTAATTTATACAAAAAATGGCATATAAAAATAGATAGCGACTTCATGTATGGTAATAAATAAAAAATAAGGTACATACAGTATATATAAATCGAATATTATAGGTGTTAGTGATCTAAGCTGACTAAGGCAGCCACAGCTAAGCTGGTTTAGCTGGCAATATAATATGATCGGCTAGCTAATACAACCAAAGTAAGCAAAATAAATACAGGCCAAATAACTGAAAAGTTAGCTGTTAGCCAGCTGTTTAGCTGATAATTTAGTCAGCTGGCTAAGCCAGGCGACTAAAACCATGTGGTTTAAATCACTAATATTTACTATGTATTCACACCCAAATCTGCCCATATGAGAGATTATTTAGTTTTGAGAAAATGCTTACAGTATTTCTAATATATTCGTTTAAGGGGCTCCCGAGTTAAAAAACAAAGATTTATATTTTTCATGATGTACATAAGTCATTTGTTGAACATGCTGTTTTGAATCGACAGAAATCAATATATGACACATTATAATTTTACATTATTACACGATTTTCTTAAATATAATAAGAGTAAACTCACTATAGTGTTTATATATAATAAAAAAATATAAAAAGAGCTAGCAACTACAAAGATGTTTAGAATATCTAATACAGTGTCATAGGCTAATATTTGTATGATTGGCTGATGTAAATCAATTGCTCAGATAACTTATTTATATAGTTTAAAGTACTTTTTGAGAATGTAATGTTTCATTAATAAGAAATCACCATAACAACCATTTCTAGCTTCGAAAGAACTCTTATATTTATTGTACAAAATAATCAAAAAATAATCAACATTCTCAAGAACTTCACTTGAAGCAAGTATTCTGCTATTTATTACTATTACTATTTATATTAGCTATGTACAAGTATTAAATGTGAAAAAATAGTCAAAAAAAAAACAATCAAGACGTTTAAGATAAATTTTGATTTGTATTTAAGTTTAAACTACTTTTAATAATTCTAATACTTATTTGTATTGGGTTTTTCTAAATATCTCTGGCCAGAGATATATAGTTTATATATCTCTGGCCTTTTGACCAATCAAAGAACGGGAAGATCACATGATCAAAATGTTTATGTGTTGATCCGATTGCTGATGCAAAATCGGCTGTGCATTGCAGAGCCGGACAGATAAGTACAGATCATCTTGATCTGGCTTTTTTTTATTTTTTCTTATTTGTTTTTGTTTACTTGCCTTCGCTTCCTTCACTTTACTAACTGATTTTTTTTATTTTTTTTTATTCATTTATTTAGCTTGTTATCCCTCGTCATGCTGTCGTAGTTGATGTCGTAGTTGGTGTCATCTTTGGTGTCGTCATTGGTGTCGTCGATGTTGCCGTTAGATTCCTCTGGATTTGGCGGTTTATATTTCTCCGCCGTTTTGTGGGTTGATATTGTGTTCATGAATGTGGTCTTTCAGGTGGTCTTTCGGGTGGATTTCTCTGACATTTTTGCGTATGGTTTTATAATATGGAATCATCTGTTCATTGTTGGTGTTGGTGCCTCCTTTTCGGTCCTTTTTTGTCGTTGGCGTCGTTGTTCGTTGGTGCTTTTTTCATCTTTGGTGAACCATTCTTGCTGTGTGCCGTATTATGCCGTATACGCTAAAGGAAGATAAAATGGGCTTAGGGTGAGTTTTAGTATTAGTGTTAGTGCTAGTGTTAGTGTTAGTTATGCGGATTTAGTGTTAGTTAGTGTTAGTTAGTGTTAGTTAGTGTTAGTTAGTGTTAGTTAGTATTAGTTAGTGTTAGTTATACAGAGTTTAGTGTTAGGGTTAAGTTAGATAGTAGCGCAAGATTATGTAAGTGTGGATACGTATTAGTTGTATAATATGTATAATAAATATGAAATAAATGTAATTAAAGTGAAATATGTATAAAAAACTTGACAGTTGGGCGCATTCTTTAGGGTTAGAGATTAAGATTAAAGGTTATAGAGTTTATATTAAACAAGTATAAGAGAGTTAAATAGAAACCCATATTTCATTTTAACCGATTTCATTATGGTCTGTGACATATAAAATTGGTTAACTTTATTGGTATGCACGACCTACCGAGATATAGTAAAGTAGTATGGTACAGAAATGTAATTTAGGACAAACGTATCGAATTTATGACTAACCCAACCCGAAAAAAAGACTATATTAGCGCTTACCCTAACCATAACCATAAAAAAGAGTTACATATAAATTGCAAGTCTACATTAACTGTACATACGATCAAAATTTAGTATAATTTTCGTATGTCCGCTCGAATCTGTACTGCTATTAAAAATTATACTAAATTTTGATCGTACGTACGGTTAATGTAGACTTGCAAGTTTTAATTTTTATATGTAACCCTTTTTTATGGTTAAAGTTAGGGTAGGCGCTAATATAGTCTTTTTTTAGATTGGGTTAGTAGAAAAATTAACTCTAATTTGACGAATTTTTTTTTTGTACTATCAACACTATAACCTTTAATCTTAACCCCTAACCCTAAAGAATGTACCCGACTGTCAAGTTTTTTATACTATACATATTTCACTTTAATTATATTTATTTTATATTTATTATACAACTAATACGTATCTACATTTACATAATCTTGTGCTACTATCTAACTTAACCCTAACACTAAATCCCGTATAACTAACACTAACACTAACTAACACTAAACCCCGAATAGCTAACACTAACACTAACACTAAACTAACACTAACTAACACTAACACTAAGCCCCATATAACTAACACTAATACTAACACTATAACTCTAACCTTAAGCTCATTCTATCTTCTTTTAGCATATACGGTATGATATGGCACACACTCACCAAAGACGAAAAAAGCACTGACACCAACGACGAAAAGGATCGAAAAGGAGGCACCAGCAACAACGACACCAACGACAAACGGTGATGATTCCATATCTATAAGACCACCTGCAAAAATGTCAGAGAAATACGAAAGACCACCTGAAAGACCACATTCACGAACGCAATATCAACCCACAAGAACAGCTGAGAAATATAAACTGCCAAATCCAGAGGAAATCTAACGGCAACATCGACGACACCAACGACAACACCAAAGACAACACCAACGACGACACCAACTACAACAGCATGATGAGAGACAACAAGCTAAATAAATAAATAAAAAAAATAAAAAAAATCAGTTAGTAAAGCGAAGGAAGTGAAGGCAAGTAAACAAAAACAATAAAAAAAACCAGATCAAGATGATCTATACTTATCTGTCCGGCTCTGCGATGCACAGCCGATTTTGCATCAGCAATCGGATCAACACATGAACATTTTGATCATGTGATCTTTCCGTTCTTTGATTGGTCAAAAGGCCAGAGATATATAAACTATATATCTCTGGCCAGAGATATTTAGAAAAACCCATTTGTATTACAGTATTATTTTAGTATTTAGTAGATTTAATAGGCTTTACAATATTATAGTTAGAAACGTATAATATCTAATATTAATTAATAATATAAATGAAGAATAGTGATGCAACGGCTTTAATAACTGAGAAATATGATTATTTAAGAATTTATATAATAAATAGTGGAATTTCTTCAAAGTTTTTTGTTGACAAATATAAATATGATAATAGCTGAAAAATTTATTAGATAGGATATTGCCTAATAAATAATATATTTTAAAAGCAGTAGCATCTTAAACAAAGACAGTAATAATTAAAATATGATTTCTATTTGATTATGTCATTAACCATAATTAATAAAGGATAATTAATAAAAAAAATAGTGTATATAAGTTTCGCTAGTATGTGGTATAAAGTTTTGTCTGTATTATGAATTTGTTCGATTAAATTACGTAATCTGATTGGCTAATTGTCACAAAAAATCATGGGTAAATCACCAATCATATAAATGTCGTCCTATAAATACAGTGCGTGGCAGATATATAATTAATTAGTCGAATGTTCTCCTACAAAGTTTAAAGAAATGATTATAATCACATTGTAAAATCAAGTTTCCGAAATAAGAATTCGCACTCTGTTTGATTTTAAATTTAGTAAAATTACATTTTTTACATATAACAAAGATATCGTCACATGAATTTTTTTTTTAGTATATATAGAGCATCGATTCATAGAGTAGGTGGGTAGGTGTAACTCTAATAGAAAATAGATAATAGTAAATAGAGAATAGTAAATAGATAAAATTGATATTTTGATTAGTATAATAAAATAGTTATTAAAAACGCGAGGATGGTAGATCCTACCAAAAAAGAATAAATGTTGCAAGTGTTTTAAAAATCATCAAGAAAATATCAAGATTTTACAATAAATGATATATTTTTTTTTATATATCAAAGTTCCCGCTCTGGGTGAGAGTTTATTTAATGAAGCCTGTGGATCAAGGGCACCTCTTTGGGCGCACCCACAATTGTTATATTGAATGAGAGTACAACTAGCTACATCAGCAAATTTATAATAGCGTAATTTTACGTAAGATCTTACGAACCGTAATATAAGCAAAATATTACGTAATATATTGCGAAATATTTCGAAATATCAAATTTTCGAAATATTATGAAAATAATTTCAAAATATTTCGAAATATATTACAAAATATTGCGAACCCTTTCAAAATATTTTAGGACTAGAAAACCAAGCTGGATCAGTAGATCTGTAACCTGAATCGTGCATTAGACTGATTTTTCGAAATAGTTCGAAATAGTTTGATGATATTCAAATTCTGTACTACAAGATCAGATTAGATCTTTTGTTTATAATTAAATCTTCTATTTTGATTTTTTTTCACTTTTTTGTTTTTCCTTTTTGTTTTTGTTCGTTTTTTTGTTTTTTTTTGTTTTTTTTTCATTTTTTTTTATTTATTTATTTTTTAATTTTTTTATTTTATTTTTATTTCGACACTTTACAAGAAAAACAA
>QKWP01000505.1:204683-230019 GCA_003550325.1 Gigaspora rosea | reverse complement strand
AAAACAAAAAATGAAACGAAAAGGAACGAAAGGAATGAAAAGGAACGAAAATAAAAAAGCGAAAAAAAACAAAATAGAAGATTTAATTATAAACAAAAGATCTAACTAATCTTGTAGTACAGAATTTGAACATTATCAAATTATTTCGAACTATTTCGAAAAATCAGTCTAATGCGCGATCCAGGTTACAGATCTACTGATTCAGCTTGGTTTCCTAGTCCTAAAATAATTGAAAGGGTTCGAAATATTTTGTAACATATTTTGAAAGGGTTCGAAATATTTCGTAATATATTTCGAAATATTTCGAAATTAATTTCATAATATTTCGAAATATTGATATTTCAAAATATTTCGAAATATATTACGTAATATTTTGTTTATATTACGGTTCGTAAGACCTTACGTAAGATTACGCTATTATAAATTTGCTGATGTATGACAGATACGTTTAAATTTGTTGACAAAACTTTGATCAAGGTTATCTCTGCAATCACTGATCAAATTTGATGAAAATTTTGTTACTTATTCTACGGTTCCATAAAATTCAAATAAAAAAATTTTCATCAAATTTGATCAAGTAGTTGCAGAAATATCCTTGATCAAAGTTTTGCCAAAAATTTAAACGTATTTGTCATGTGATATACGTTTTGAAATTCTCTAAAAACTTTGATCAAAGATATATCTGCAACCACCTGATCAAATTTGATGAAAATTTTTTTATTTGATTCTATGGATCTATACAATTCAAATAAAATCGTTTTCATTGAATTTGATCAGATGGTTGCAAAAATATCTTTGATCAAAGTTTTAGAGAATTTCAAATCGTGTATCATATAACAGATATGTTTAAATTTTTGACAAACTTTGATCAAGGATATTTTTGCAACCACTTGATCAAATTTGATAAAAATTTTTTATTTAAATTTTATGGATCCGTAGAATAAGTAAAAAAATTTTCATTAAATTTGATTAGGTAGTTGCAGAGATATCCTTGATCATATTTTGTCAACAAATTTAAACGTATCTGTCATGTGATATGCGTTTTGAAATTCTTTAAAACTTTGATCAAAGATATCTTTGCAACTACGTGATCAAATTCAATAAAAATTTTTTTATTTGAATTCTATAGATCCATAAATTCAAATAAAAAATTTTTATTAAATTTGATCAGGTGGTTGCTAAGATATCTTTGCTCAAAGTTTTAGAAAATTTTGGTATAGCTTGTTTTTGATAGAAGTTTTGATTTTTTCTAAAACTTGAGTGAAGGTATCTTAGCAACTACCTGATCAAATTCGATGAAAATTTTTTTATTTGAATTCTATGGATCTATAGAATTCAAATAAAAAAAATTTCATCAAATTTGATCAAGTGGTTGCTAAGTACCTTTACCCAAAGTTTTAAAAAAATTTGGCACAGCTTGTATTTTAATAGACGGTTTGGTTTTTTTCTAAAACTTTAAGCAAAGGTATCTTAGCAATCACCTGATCAAATTCGATAAAAATTTTTTATTTGAATTCTATGGACCATAGAATTCAAATAAAAAAATTTTCGTCAAATTTAATTAAGTGGTTGCTAATGATGCCACCGAAATTGATTTTTAAAAAAGGCCTATTTCGTCTTTATTAGAGAAAATTAAAATTTTTTATAAGAAAGTGCAAATAAAATTTATATAAATATGTTTCTTATAATTTCGTCTATTCAAAAAAAGTATCAAATAATTTTGTCTTTCAAGTAAAATAGGTCAAAAACAATTTCATCTTCAAATTTTAATTTTGGGTTTTAGAACCGAACCTGAAATAATTTCGTCCTCATGTATAGTAGTTGCTAAGATATCTTTGTTCAAAGTTAAGATTTTCATGTTAAATTTTATATATTCAAAAGCAGGTTTTATATTTTTAAAGCAGTTTTATATATTTATATATTCAAAAGGGTTTTATATATTCAAATGCAAATTTACATATTTTATATATTCAAAAGTAGGTTTTAACAGTTATTACAGTTTTAAAAAATTTGCTCTATATTTATTTACCTGATGCTAGATGTTATAATTAAGTTTTTAGCAAATTACTATAAAATTTATATGTAATAATCCAACTTTTAGCAAATTTACTTGATTTTAGGGGTAGCAAAAACATCTAAATTCATGCAGATCAGTTATGACCTATATGAGAATAATTATTGTTTATATAAAGGGGTGTATAAAAAAACTTTTTTCATATTTAAAATCAATTTTTAAACAATTTTTCCATTTTAGTTATAACTAAGACTTACCAGTAAATCTAGCTTTTCTTTAAATTGATAAAAAAATATAAAATTTTTATAAAAAATAGGTTTACAAAATAGTACATATTCCCAAAATTTCAATATAATAAAGCTTCATTGTATTAAATTATAGGTATGATAAACTTTTGTTAGATATTGTACTTTCTATTCCAGCAATCATAAGATGCAGTGCATTAAATTAATTATAATTTCCATTATGAATTGTAAAATGTCCTGTTGCAAAATTCACTATTCCACTAAGATATAGTATATAATTAATTTTATATTGAAATTATTGTAATTTCTACCAAGAAATACAGTAACATTACTTGATATTCTAGTGATAATAGTTTGTAGTTAAAGTTGAGTTAGTTTGTATCGGAACTATTGCAATTTCCATCATGAATCAATATAAAAAATTCTGTTGCAAAACTTATACCATTCCGGTAATAAGATGCAGTGAGTCAGTTTGCATTGGAATTATCTTAACTTCCATCAAGATTTGATGTAAAATATCCCATTAAAGAATTTGCTATTCTGCTGAGACATGATTTTGTATTGGAATTATCGTGATTTCTACCAAAAGCTACAGCGAAATTACTTGATATTCTAGTGTAGTTAAAGTTGAATTAGTTTGTATCAGAATTATCGTAATTTTCACCATGAATCAGCGTAAAAAACTATGTCACGAAACTTATTCGTCATTCTAGTAATAATTATCTTAGCTTCCGTTGTTAGTTGATATAAAATATTCCGTTAAAGAATTCGTAAAACATAGTGTGTAGTTAAGATCCAGTTAATTTGCATCGGAATTATCATGATGAGATACAATAAAGTTAGTTTGTATCGGAATTATCGTAATTTCCATCATGAATCAGCGTAAAAAATTATTGTACGAAACTTACTCGCCATTCTAGTAATAATAAGATGCAGTGAGTCAGTTTGCATTGGAATTATCTTAACTTCTATCGTGAGTTGATGTAAAATATCCCGTTATAGAATTCGCTACTCCAGTAAGACATAGTACGTAATTAAGACCGAGTTAATATTGTATCGAAATTATCGTGATTTCTACCATACATATCGGATACATCTTGGTGAGTAATGCAAATTGAACCCGAACAAGTTTGCAAACTTTGGACCGAACTTCAAATCAAACTGAATTTAATTTGAAATCAGAATCGAACCGAACATAGCTTTAAAAAAAGTTTGAGTTCGAGTTTGATTTGAAAATCAAACTGAACTCGAACTTGAGTAAAGTTTGATTCGGTTCGGTCGAAAGGAACACTAATTGTCATATTAAGTCATATCTAAAATTAATAATCGATGAGGAGTTTGAGATCCATCTATATGAAAAAATAGTAATGTCAAGAACAGTCAATAGTATCTGAACAAGAACAGAAACAATAGAGCTGCTTATCACTTTGCTTGATGCTTTCGTTTAACCACTCAATACAGTATTATCCTGCAGATTAAAGTAATAATTGTCGCGGCTGATGCTGAAATTTTGGATCTCGATTTGAAACTATAAGCCCTACTAAAATCCGAATATACTCTTTAAATATCAAATCTACACCCAAACCCTACCCTAACCCTATAAGACAAAAACAAAAAAACATCCCAAAAAAAATTAAAATTTCATATCAAAATAGGTCAAAATTTCAGCATCAGCCGCGACAATAATTGATTTATGAAATCCACAAATCATAGAAAATGGTAAAAATATAAAGATAAGCAAATATCAAAAACTAAATTGGTCATACTGGAATCAAAGGTTTCTCTGGGGTCAAGGCTTCCTTCAAAACCCAGGGCTTTCACTGTGGGAACAGAGTTTTTTTTGGATTAGGGTTTTCTTCAAGTTTTCTTTGAAGAATCAGAGAGACTGAGAGCCGAAAAGACAGGGAACAAGGCTTCTAATAAGATTTTCTTGCAACACCCGCCTTTTCACATAATCATGCTGCTCTGCTGACAAAGCATCAACTGTTTCTTTTCTTTGATGATGCTTGAGAGGTAGCTGACGGTGTCAATGTAGTTCATCTTCATTGACGTAGTCATGCTTTCTAGTATTTTTTTTAACGAGACCAAATAAAAAAGAGTAGATTTTTTTAAACGTGTTTTTCTACCCTTTCTACGATAAAATTTCTAGATCAGCGTGTAACGTGAACTTGAAAAACGCGTAATGTTCAAGTGCTTGTTACACTAGAGACGCGTGCAGAAGGTGTTTTTGAAATTATCATAACGTTTATGCGGATGATCAAAGAGGTACAGTTGTCCGGCATCCCAACTTTGTTTAGCTTGAAAAGCTATATCAAGAAAACTTCGGCGAAGGCGTTAAGAAAACCTCTTTTAGATCATATTTAAAGGAAATTATTTAAGGGAACAGCAGAAGTGGTTATGTTATATTTTATTATTACCGATACTAGTCAAATATGATACAGTTATTATCATAATTCCTGAGTAAAATCAATAAATTATTTACTTTGAAATCAGGAAACTTATCAATTCACATTAGTAATTTTTCACTGTCTCAAGATTTATGATAATAACTGTTAAATAAATGTAAATTATCCTCATTGTCATAATGGAAATAAAAAAATTACCGGTTCGAATAATAACTAATTACTTAGACTTAATAAAAAATTGAATTCCCGAATGATTTTTTATGTTGAAAAATTTGTCACTTTTAGAAAGAAACAATTGTCTAATTTATTCAGGATTCATTTTAATGTTTCAAGTAAGTCTACTGTTGACAATAATCTTTGCCATAAATTAAATAAATTAAATAAATTGAAAATACAATATTAGATAACATCTGTCTCAATGTATAATACCGATTTATAGCGATAAGCATTATAATAAATACATCTTGTTCACATAATAATGAATGATGCGATACGACTTTGAATAGATAATAAACATTATATTTTTTTAGGATATAATTTTTTTAAAACACGTTTTTTGTTTTATAACAAATAGATTTGTACGTTACTAACTGCAAGACTTGCTAGATTTTCTTTACTTTTTATCCACCTATGGTAAGAAGAGAATTTTATGAATACTTATAATGTCTTCCTCTACAATAACATATCATAACTAATAGTATAAAAAACGTGATGAAACCATAATTATCCGAGGAACTAGAGTCCTGATCAATTCAAGTTCTGAAATTCCATGCTTTAAAATTTATGAATTCTGCATTGATTACAATAACAGTTAGGGTTTGAGGCACGGAAAAAAATTAGGCATGCCTTGAGTTGAGGCATGCCTCTCATGCCCTTTTTAAATCATGTGATTGATATATAGTTCGCAACTTTATAAAAAACCTTGCAAGTTGATTTAGTATCTACGTTTCTATCTTTACTGACCTTATTACCAATTACTGATTAATATACACTTTATATATCACATGGTAAGGGCATGCCTCACGCCTCTATGCTCTAAACGCCAATAACAGTTTAAAATTCTACGACCAAATTATTGTTTATTCTTCGAATTATTTCGGATAGACCACGCTCGTCTTCTATGTTCCATGTATTTTTTACGTCGGACTTTTCCGTGCTATATCTTTACTTTTCGCGACAATTCCGTGTTTATAGTCAAATTCCGTAGCAATCCGTGAAATGCAGAAAATCATTGTCCCCTGATCGGGACATGACATCTTATCCGGATAACCCGTTTTAAAAAAAAAAATTCGTTCAGAAAGAACTATTCTTATAATATTGATGGATTTTCACTAATATAAACGAGTTTAAAATCATGGTTATTCTCAGTTTAATAAGAGTTAATAAAATAATAAAAACATATTTATTTAAGTTTTTCGCCCAGAATTTGTTTGTTCTAACGCAACGTGTGTAGCATTTTCTAGACCTTCTCATCTTCTTATGATGAGATACCTAAATATAATTAAGTGCTTAAAATTTTCTTAACGTTAACCGTTTAATCGCCGTTTAATTCAGCCGGCATTAAAAATGACCCAGCTCATGATCAACATAATTCGGCCCGGCACTATAAACAAATTCTTATGCGGTTATAGCTGTTTTCATAAATTCTGGAACAACTGAAATATTTTCAGATGACCGAATTCGATTAGTTATTGAATCGGAAACAATAAGAAACCGACTTCGACCGAACTCAGAAACTTATCGATTTTGGCCATCGGTAATTTATCAGCTGCCCAGAATTTATGAAAACAGCTCCAGTCCCTAACTGAAACACGATGGTGTTAAATTTTCGATGATTAAACTTCAAAAAAAAAAAAATTAGAACGCGTAACAAACGACTATTAAATAGTATAACCAGAAAATTACATTAAAATAACCTACATTATAATAAAATTTTTATATATTAATTTACAGTACTGTAATATCTGATATAATTTTTAAAAATATACAATAATTTTTCACGTGCTTGATTGGGTTATTGATTTAAAATTGTTATTAGATATGACATGACATGACCGGAATTACAATTTAATTTTTATCGTATAATCACCGAAATAACGCCCAAAGGTATAATTTCGAACTTTGGCTTAAATTAAGCATAATTCAGGCCATTAGTCAAATTAACGCCCCTGGGCGTTATTTCGCGCTTATACGGGTAATGCAGGCTAAATTCAAATTTTTTAAAAAATAAATATTTTCAAAATAAAAATAATTTTTTCCGTGTCCACTCTTTAGGATCGTATTACAAAAGTTACAATACATGTAATTTTTACGTAAGTTTCAGTAAATTAATTTAATTCGTGATTCTTTTGTAAACAATAGTACTGTCATAGTAAAAGTTGGGGGAATCTAATATAAGTTTTATAATAGAGCTGAATCCAGCTTCGCCCACAAGGTAGGTCATCTTTTTTTCAAGATAACCTTGCTTGGAGCTCTAATAAAAGTTATAGAGCTGATGTTTGTGGTTCTAATAGTAGTAAGATCGGTAAAATTGGCCTGGTGGTTGTTGAGATACCCTAGCCTTTCTCTTTATAATCATATAAAATTTCTTTAAAAAATTTTAAAGAAACCTTNTTATAATCATATAAAATTTCTTTAAAAAATTTTAAAGAAACCTTATATGATTGTAAGAAGAAAAGCTAAGGTATCTCAACAACCACCAGATCAATTTTACTGATTTTACTACTATTAGAACCACAAATATCAGCTCTATAACTTTTATTAGAGCTCCAAGAAAGGTTATCTTGAAAAAAAGATGACCTACCTTGTGGGTGAAGCTGGATTCAGCTCTATTATAAAACTTATATTAGATTCCCCCCAAAAGAATCACGAATTAATGCAATTTTCATCACACAGTGTATATAAAGTACCAGCTTTACAAAAGTTTGGCCAGCATTATTGCATCATTTAAATTGCTCCTCAAATCACCAAAAATTTTTACAAATAACATACCCGAAATTTGCCGAAGCTTACCGAAACTCATCGAAACTTGTACAAAATTACATAAAATTACGCAAATTATGGTAATTTTTACAACACTCCTTGTCTTACACACTAATATTACTAAAATGATGTTAGAATAAGATAACGAAAAACACCTAAAGTAATAATATTATTAAACAAAAATAAATATGTTAGAATAAGATAACGAAAAACACCTAAAGTAATAATATTATTAAACAAAAATAAATTATTGTTGGGGAGTTGGGATTAATTAATGGAAAGTTGAGATTTGATTGTAGAAATCCGAATACTTCCAAATTAGTTGAACTTTACGCCTTGATCAGGAACCATAATCAATTGTGATACGTACTACACAAGTATACGCACGCACGCACCTTAACAGTTATGTAACGGTAACGATACGTAAGGGTGGTAGTTTGATAACTGATAAAATAGATTCCGAATACCGATTAACCTAGAAAATATTTATTGAAAGATATTCGCTTATTCAGAATAATACATTTTCATAATAAACGGTTTAAATCATCAACAAAAAAAATAATTTATATTTGCTGCATGTTATTTTTAAAGAAGTTGATTATTCTTACAATTATTGATTAAATTTAGTGTTTCACTAGAGTAACTTGCTCTTCAAAAAAAACGTCTTTAGTATGATGTAGTAGTACATTAAACATTAATAACTTTGATAATACTGTAATACATAACCTGTTTAATACCGGCCTAACAGTTACTCCGTGTACTCGTTACGCGTGAAGAAGATGATCATTACGTCAATAGGTAAACACTAATTTAATATATAAAAGTATCATCACGCGGTCGCGCATAAATTAATTGGCTAATGCGACATGAATTAAAAAAAAAAAAAAAAACAAAATTTACTCGTACACGATATAACAGATATGACACGAAGTAATACAATAATACTGTAACATACATATACATATACATGTAAATTTATATGTATAACAACAGATAACCGCTAATATCTTAATATCTTTATAAACTAAATCATTTTATACTGGATATAGAGATATATATATATACATATAATATATACATATATACACATATGTATTAATATCAGATTATACATCTCTTTTTTTAAATCTTTTTTTTTTTAAAAAAAAAAAAAATCTATTTTAACAAAAAAAATTTTCATTACCAGAATTAGCTACAACAAAAATTTGTTCGATTGTTCTTTACTCGACACAGAATATAACATGTTTATTCTCCTTCCCAGTTTGAAGTGTGTCAGAAGTTTGTGTACAGTGCTCGCATCATGTACGCCAAAAGGACGCGATCCAACAACTTAAATACGATACGTAGCATTGTTTTATATCGTAAGTTTCTTAAAATAGGAATTGAAGAAACAATAGTTTATAGATGGTAAGATTTTTTTTCTGTCAGTTCAGATTATTTTAATTATTATTATTATTTACACAGACAACTAATGCATGGTCGCACATTCTTAAAGTAATTATTATTTTCTCAATCGCTAATCTAAAAGTATGAAATTTTTTTTAAAAACTTTTAATAATTTTGCCCCCATTGTCTCAATTTTTTTTTAACGCGAAAGTCTGGAATGTTCATGCAACTAAACGATCTGTGGTCTGTGAGACCTACGTACTATACTTACATACTTGTTAACTGATACCCCACCATTTATTTATCCAAATGAAGGTATTTTAACTCAAAAATTGTATAAGTGATTAAATGAGTGCAATGAGTGCATAGCGTGTCTTTACTAGAATTGCAAACATTTAAAAGGTCAAAGGTTTAGCTACCTCTTTACGCCACCTTTACGTCATATAAATTTAGTTAAACGTCACTATTAAAATCATGCTATAAATCATGCTATACGTTAATTCTACGACTTTTAATCTTTACATATCTGATATGTATGTATGTATACTGTACGTACTGTACAAGGAATATATTATGGGGTCTTTACATGTAATATAAAAAAATATTTATCTTGTACATCCTTGCACTTACTATTATGGTAATAACCTTTTTCATTATGTTAATCGATAATTCATATATTGTCGTTTATTTTCGAACATATAATTTGTATATAATTTTGTAACAATAATAACCCTTTATTAACAAATAACAAAGGACTTATTATCCGCTTTGTCCTAGTGTTGTAAATCTTTACGGGTCCCTGGTCATGTATTGGCGTCATATTCGTATATATTGTGCACATGACGATCGATTTCCGGTTCCCGTGCAGGGCGTTTTTTTCATGTCACTACCGAATATAGATTATATACTATAGACTGCTATAACAGTATAATCTTCGTGGATATATGTATATAAATATTTGCTAGATTTGTAGATTATCGTTATTCTCTTTTTTTATTAAATAAATTGAAATTTATTAAAAAGCATATATTATAAAATGACTTGAAATTTTATATTATTAAGCACGTAAGTACGTACGGCACTCTTTTATATTTCAATTATAGATAGATTATATTATATTTTACTATTTATATCGTCCGTGCGATCAACATCTATCAGCCCCTTAATCGGATCAATTTACCGATTGACAATCCGATTCAAGATATTTTTATTAGTCAAATCAGAATTATATAGAAATTTACAAATTTGGCCAACCTATTTCCAAAATAAATTTAAATTCGTGAATTTGACTGACCGCTAATAAGGTATGAAGAAGTTTTGCTACAGTAGAAATTAACAAAACAACAATATGCTTTAAAAGCCAGATTCTTAATCATTACATTTTTAAATATTAGATTAGTAATATACATATATATATATTTGATTTATAAAAAAAACTTTTATACAACCTTAAAAATACTGCATAAGGTTTACAGTAACATAGCATATACGTAACTAAAATATTACCAAAATTAAAAAAAATATTGATTCGGTTACGTAATAAAATTCGGATTAGAAATTGACCCGAGTCATATAAACCGGGTCAAACAAGTTAAATTATTTTGCGTGATGACTCGTTAGACAAGCCACGAAAATTCTACACAAATTCATGTGATTATTGGTTAGTTAACAGTTAGCGTAGGTGGATTTTAATAATCTCACATGATTTTATACTGTCCCTAAGCCAGTCCTTAAACCAGTTTCAGATCGGTCAATAATAACTTAATAAATCAAACTGTTAAAAGTATTGAATAAGTCTACGGACACATCAATTCACATGATTGTTTTAGTTAATTAATTTATATTTTGTAGGTGCAAATCACGTGAATTTGGTAGGTGTCCGTAGACCTTGTAGAATTTTTGCGTTAGCCAAGCATAATCGACCATGTGCCAAATAATATCTAGAAATACTTTTAATATTGCTTATGCTAATTAGCTAGAAAGTAAGATTAAATTGTTAATACAGTAGCAAAGTTGGTAAATTATTTGTAAATAAAGTACATGAGACATAGAAAAGTTTAATTAAAACAAATTAAACAAATTAGATCTTATAGTATTAATTTTTTTTTGATTTTTAATAAAATTTTATAAATAAATAAAATTTGGTACAGTATAGTTGATATTAATAATTTTATTTTTTAATTAATTAATATATATACAGTATTACAGTATATATGTGTACCCGGATTTGGAATTTGTTCCGATTCGGAATTGGGCCTAATCCTAACTAATATCAGCCCCCTAAAGTCACCTAAAGTCCTAATTCTGCTACAAAATTCTCATCTGGGGCAGCCCGATTCTGAATCGGGACAAATTCCAAAACCGGGTATGTATATAAATTTTTTAACTAATTAGTCAAATTGGTCAATTTAGTTTGATTAAGTTTAACTATTAACTACTGGTAGTTTATATTTGTGATACCACAAAAATTGATTTTTGAAAAGGCCTATTTTGGTTTATTAAAACAAATTAAAATTTTTTTATAAAAAAAAATAATATTTTTTTAAATTCAGCAATTCTGCCTTCTGTGTCTGTAGACTTTATTATATGACTGCATTTATGTGTACATTTTATTCTACTCTAACAGAAAGCTCACCCGATAATATCCAAGTGCGACCCGCCTAGCAAAATTTTGCCTCAATTCAGATTCTCAACTTACTGAGAATATGTTCCCTTCTATCACCGGCTGGCACGTGCTAACCATATCAAGATTGACTTCTTTTTAAACTTTCTTCTCCTAGTAGAAAGAACCTACTACAAAAAAAACTGCAACAAGTAAGGAGAATATATAAAAGAAAAAATAAAATGGGGAATAACAACTACTACCTAAATAACAAACCAAATTCAACAAAAAAAATAAAATGAAAAGAAAGAAGAAAAAAGCAAAAAGAAAAAAATACATGATAGCACTATTAAAGCCTGTACAAGACTATAAAAATTATATAGTATTGTACAAAGAACTGCCTTATACTATATACTATATGTATATCAAAAAAAAAAAAATTCTATACACCTAAAAGGATGTTCTAGAAAGAAATTTCATTATGTCATCCCTCCCGACCTCTAACACATCCTTGTTGTTTATCACGTACGCAGAAATGGACTTCACTCATAATATCGATTCCAATTCGGAAGCCGAAATCCCAATTTGGAAAGAGTAAACACTGCCAATCTTTTGGAGGTGGTAAACCGAAATTCCCACTTTTTGAAATTTTGAAAAGACCAAAGGGACTCGGTGAAAAAAACCAAACCAAAAGAAGTTTGAAGGAGTTACACTGTATAGAATAATATATCTAACCATGTCTCTACTTCAATTTCATATCCATAGGACTTGACAAAGCTCCAGAGTTTCTCTACTATATCTTTGCTCAATAGCACCAAAGCCCGCCAAGATGCCTCGCTTAAAAGTCTGCATATTTTTTTTTATCTCTATTTCAGGCGCAGAACATCTAGTGAATGGACTTTGTACCCGATAGCAGCTTGGTGAAGTTTTGTTGTATATAGATATGTTAACTATAGAGTTTTTGTAAGTCGGTGTTCTTGAAAAGTTTGGTACAAAGGATCGTCAGAAAGAGTTGTTTAAAAAAAAATATAAAAAAAATAATAATATTTATATATTTATACTTCTTTAATTTTATACAGTAATTATAAATCAAACCAGTGGTGTTAAACACTAGTATGCAGTGTAATATGAAGATCAATATTAAAAAAAAATAAACAAAAAAAAAAAACAAAAGCTAAGGTTGATATATGTTAAGTAGAGCAATAGTTGGGGTTAGGGTGAGGCATAGTATATAGTAAAATTTCGCAAGGGGTTTTTTTTTAAAAAAAAAGATGGTTTCATAGATAAAATTTTGAGTTAGAAGGTATTTTTTTAAAAAAAAAAGCATAACAACAAAATTTTATATTACACCTGATCTTTACGTTACACTGCATTTAAAAAATTTAATTGGTGAAAATCATTGTGGTGTTGAGCACCAGTGGTGTGATTTAGTAAACCCAATTTTATATATTTAAAAAAAGTATCAAAAAATTTTAGATTTTAAATAAAATAGATCAAAAACAATTTTAGGGCAATTTTTAACTTTGGGTTCCAAAACCAAAAATAATTTTGTTCTTATGTATAGTTTATACTAACTTTAATTTAACTGTATAATTATATAAAAAATAACAATCTATTAAATTGTATTGTAGGCAAATTTGTCTGCAAACTTTTTATAAATTTAATTAGTAGTCCGCAGTTAAAGGGAACAAATTTCATAGTAAAAATCGGCGGGCATGTGACTATTACCTTATATAGTAAGTGGAACGTCGTGTGCTTCAATTCATAAGAAAAAACTCTATAGTAAACAATTGAAAAATACTCGTATCTTATGATCTATCAAACTGATTTTTGATGATTTTACTACCATTAGAATCACAAGAATTTGCTCTACAACTTTCAATTAAGCAATAAGAAAGAGTTACTTAATAAAAAAATTACTTTTATATATAAGCAAGCCCCATTCGCACACNCACAAGAATTTGCTCTACAACTTTCAATTAAGCAATAAGAAAGAGTTACTTAATAAAAAAATTACTTTTATATATAAGCAAGCCCCATTCGCACACTATAGAAATTTACTATTAAATTCTGCCGTGATTTATTATAAAATGTCGATCATTTTATACCCTTTATCTGCGATCTTCTACTTAAATTTTTTAAATAAAATCTTAAATATTGATTTTAGCTATATATTTTATAAGCAAAATATTTAATTTTAGATTTGTTTTATCAACTTTGTTAAGAAAATTTTTTTAAATATATTAAAAAACTTTGGTTTAATAAAAGTTTAAAGTATATATATTGGAACTTTTACTATAAAATTTTTCTTAAATTTATATGTTTATATTATAAAAAAAATATTTACTTTTAATACAAGTCTTAATTTTTACAAGTAAATTACTAAAAAGTACAATAATGAAAATTGTAATTCTTTATATAAGCTACAATATTGTATTAGAAACTATATTTTTAAAAACAATATTTAAAAAGTTTCACCAAGTTATTGTAAATTGTTTTTTTTAATTAAAAACTTTCTTTAAAATTTTATATTATTAGCTTATAAGCAATATAAACTTTTGTTTTATAATATAAATACAAATACTACAAGAATATAATTTTTATTTTTAAATATTATTGTACCAAATTTTATTTAAATATTTTAAATAATTAAAAAATAGATTAAAAATATTTTTATAGTAATTATGCAGACAAATTTGCCTACAAGCCTTTACAAATTAAAGATATAAGTACAGTAATATTTTTTTTTGTTAAAGGTTTCTATTTTGAAATTAAAATTTTTATTCAAATAGTTTAAATTATAGATATCTTCAAGAGCTTTTAATATTTGTTATATTAATAAAAATACACCTACCGGTAGCTATATATACACTTTTGGTATCTAATTTAAATAGTTTGTTTGAAGGTTTCTATACTGCTACTATATCTATAATAAACTATAGAATTGTTTATTTAAATTCTCTAATTTTCTGCTCTTCTTGCTAATCTACATTTGTATTACTAAAATATTGTTTTAAATTATTATTTAAATCTAAATTCTTAACAAAAAACCTATTAAAACAGTTCTTGTTCTATATAAATATTATTTAGTTTTAATAGTTAATACTATAGTATCAATTAATACTACCTATTATTGTATTTGCAAAATTTATTCAAATCATAGTATTTACTTTTCAAACTCTTTGTAAATATTTCTTAATATTTTAAACTTCTAATTCAATAGTTCAAAAGGATCAATTTGCTAAATATTATATATCTATAGTTTTTTTTTTGGTTTCAAAGTGCCTGTTTTGAAGCATATAATTTATTCAGTTTACTTATCAACTATACTAGCTACCATACCTGCAATTCAACTACAGAAATTGCTTATTTAAACTCTCTAATCTTTTGCTTTTTAACTAATCTTAACTAATTTACTAGAACATTTGCAATATATATATAGTTAGTTTGGACTTCCCAAATTTATTTTTTCATTGCCTTTTAGAACTCTTTTAATGTACCCAAAAGTACAATCTAGCTTATTCTTAACAAAAAATTTGATAAGAGTAGTATCTGTTCTACTAGATATTTACCTATACTTTAGTAATCTGTTCTATAACATTAACTAATACTTGTAGTTAAAGTACTCTTAAACTACTATCATTATCTTTGCCTTATAAAGTTTGCTTTGATTCTAGCACCTATTGCCAGTTTCTTATCAGTTTTTTCTCAATACATTTCAAACTCCCAAACTAGTTAGTCTAGATGAGTTAATCTATCTAGCATAGAAGCTATTATAAGTTTTTTTTTTGCTACTTACTTCTAAAAGATAGGTTCTTTTTCTCTAGATGATTCTAGTAACCAGATTGGTGGACCCTTTTCTTTAAAGGTTTTTGTTATCCAGTTCTCTAGCTTCAGTTTTTGATATTTTAGTTTTTGGTAGCACTATCAATGATCTTGCTATTTTCTTATATATAATGGACACAACTATGCTCAAAAACTTCTATTCAAGATAGTAAACCAAGGCTAATAGTAATTTACTCAACTAACTAACAAAAAGCAGTTACTGGAATACAAATCTATTTTTCTAAAGCATTGCTATTGGAATTTAAATTCTAAATTTGCCATTTGAAAATGACAACTTACCAATTTCCCTAAATTACCACTTTTATATCTATAGTTTTTTTTTTCTTGGTATATATTTTTATAATTTATATTTTGTTTTTAATATAATTTTAATAGCCTAGTTGGTAGAGTTTTTTTTTGTTACTACTTTTTTTGATTATTAATCTATTTTAACTTTGTTTTATAGCACTATTGAAAGCTTGTACTACTATATTTTTGCTTGGATCTTATCAAATAGAATTTAGATTTTTTAGTTTTCTGTATTATTTATATAATTTTGATGGTTTTCTTATAGGTTTGTACTAATTAATACTAGCTTGTATTTTTTTATATAATAACTTGAACTTGCTAACTATTATACAAATGCTTTTAGAATCTTTTAAAACAAACTAGTATATCTGAAGTCATAGGTTCTACAATTTGACTATTAATAATTATTTGTTACTATTATACTACAGTGCCCGCCATAAGTATCTGACCCGGTGTAACTTCACGTGCATTGTACATACAACCTTAAAATTTTCTCACGACAAACAATGATGCAAACGCTGATCATTCTTACCATTTGCAGGCAATTTATCCATTTACCAGAGCAATGTTCTCCGCCCAAATTCTGAACCTTTAAAATGCCTCTTCCGCTGCATAAGCGATATGAAATCATTTTTTTGCACTATCATTCCAAAGGTCCGAAGCTTGGGCTTGGTGCTACAGCAAAGATTGTAGGCTGTAGTAAGTCTACTGCGCTTTATTGAGTAAAAAAATGGGGGGAAACAAAAAATTTAAATGATGAACAAAAACCTGGTCGAAATCGGATCACCACTCCGCGGCAAGATGCAAAGATCCTTAAGCTTGCAAGTGACAAAGAAAATGTAACTGCTGTTGAAATACAACAGGAAATGGAAAAACGGAATGTTAGCATTAGTGTACGCACTATTCAAAAGCGTCTACGTGAAGGTGGGGCAAAATATATGGCGAAACTTTCCAAACTACTTCTCACAGAGAAGCACAAAGAGAAACGGCTAAAATGGGCAAAAGATCATTAGGATTTCTACTGGGACCAGGTAATATTTACAGATGAAAGTACATTCCGTTTGAATCAACCGCATCCAAGAACCTGGCAGTGGTCTGGGCGGCGTAAATTATGGCGGTCCGTGAAGCATCCGTTGAAGCTCAACGTGTGGTGTTGTTTTTCGTCTTCGGGCTTTGGCAAGCTGATTTACTTTCAGCACAACTTGAATGCCAAATATATGGTTAAGATATATGAACAAGGTCTCCTCCCGTCTGCTGAGCTTCTTTTTGGGGCCAATTCGGATAAATGGATTTTGCAAGAAGACAACGACTCGAAGCATTGTGCAACTTTGTCAAAGGATTGGAAGGAAGAAAACAACGTCAAGGTTCTTCCATAGCCATCTGTTTCCCCCGACCAAAATCCTATTGAAAATGTTTGGAGATTGTTAAAAATTAAAATAGCAAGAAAAAAAATTAGAACTCTTGCAGGATTAAAATCGTGTTTGGTAAAAGAGTGGAATGCATTAACCTGTGAACTTGCTACTAAATTAGTCCGTAGTATGGAAAGGCGGGTTGAGGCTTTAATTGAAGCCAATAGGGATTACACAATGTATTATTAGTCTAAACGAATCATGTATTTTTTAATAAAAAAAAAAAATAAAGTTTTATCATGCCTCTCTTTGTGTTATAGGGGGTCGGATACTTACGGCGGGCACTGTAGTATTTAATTTTAAAATATTTTTAGTAAAAGCTGAACTTTATATCTAAGTAACTAGTTACTTGAGCAAGTAACAAAAATTCAACTAAGCAATATTAATATACTTTTATATAAGCACAATAATATTGTATAAAAATATATAAAATATTTATTAATAAATAAATTTTATCAAATTTTTAAACTACCCAAAAGAGCTCTTTTACAGGGCCCGGTCATCTCTCATATAGGTCATAACTGGATTTTAACCAATTTTGGTCCAATTTGCTAAAAATGACAAAATATATTTGTTTAAATAATTTTTGATCTAGTGATCAGAATTAAATGAACTGTTTTTTGTTAGATGCGCATCACTGAGAGCTTCATTTTAAAAAAAATATTTGTTCAAATTGGTCTACTGAATACCAAGATAATTGGCAAAAACTGTTTTTTTGCTTCTTAAATTTTAGGGGTTTTTGCTAAAAAAAACAAGTATGATCTCTATACTATATGTCTGAGGTCCTTCTTTTACAGATCTATTAACTGTTCATTAAAGTAATCAAAAACAAATTTAATCTCTTAAAAATAATTAGTAACCATATTATTTCATAAGAAATATTGGTAACTATAAAGTTCTTTGACAAAAAGTATTAACAAACCAAGTTACAAATCTTCAAATTAGAATTAATGCAAGAAACTTGAAAAGTGACTTTACAAAAGCAAGGCCAAAACAAAGTTTCTTTTTGGTTGGTCTCAAGAGCCAAAAAGAGCTACAACTAATCGATTTAAGAATCTGACAAAACAATTTGAACTATCAAATTTTATATAATGTTAAGAAGCTTAATATATCTTTAAGTTATGAGACAAACCTCTGGCAGATACACAGTACAGGCCCATGGCTTCATGAGATTCTAGAGCCAAAGCTATTTTTTAAAGCATATAAAAATCTTCAAAGTATAGGACTATTTTATCTAAACTGAGTAATAAGTAAAAAAGGCGAAAAGATTATATCATAGAAACAGATTAAATTCATTAGAAGGAAATATATAAAAGCAAAGTAGTAATATAGTTTAGAACAATCAAATAAAAGTACCTTAGCAATCCAATATATAGAAGAATTAAAAGAAATACTGCATGTATAATCCTAACGATATAAATATTATCTCTATTAAAGCATGTATTAAAGAGGACAATAGAGTTAAAAGATTAGGTGCTTACAAATAACACAAAGAGAATAGTATAAATATTAGACGAATTGTCAAAAAAGAAATTCTACAAAACACTAGCAGGATAGAAATGTAGAGTTAAAAAAGAGAAAATAAAACAGGTGCTAAAAAAATGTTGCAATTGTGAACTAATTTTAAATAAGAGAGAAGAAGGTTGTACTAGCTGGCTATCCCTTAAACCGTCTAGCGGGCATATTTGCCCGCTAAAATTTTTTTTTTCTAATTTTTGTGTGCCCACGCCCGATTTATCTAAGCTTGTCCCCCTACATTATTAAGCTAGAATTAGAGTTTGCCACATAACCAATCATCACCTATTTCACAGCACCTCTTATGCATTATGATGCAATATTAGGTAACTTGATAAATCTTGCACATGATCATATGATCGCTCTGCATAAAATCGCTATTGCCCCAAAAAAAAAAAAAAGAAAAAAAAAATGTCTTCAAAGGCTTCGCTATATAAAAGTTCGTCGTTTGCAAGTTCGTAGTCATTTCTTCTTGTAAACGAGGAAATAAATGCTGACGACGATGATGAATATATACCAGTTTTAACATTTCGCCAACATTCTTTAAGTGACCCGGGTTCAGATAATGAGAATGAGGACGAAGACGAAAATGCCGCAACAGACACAAGAAGTGTCCAAAAGAGAAAACGAAAACAAGCCCTACAATTGCCGCCACCACTACCTAACTTCGAACCACTGGTTCACCCAAGCCAATTGCGTCGTGCGAGCGTTCGGTTGCCACCACATCTAAATGTTGGTGTTTCCAAACCGATCGATTTTTTTTTTCTTTTTTTTTCAATGTCCATGATGGACACAATAGTTGCAAATACGAATGAGTATGCTAAAACAAAAGGCGCAGGAGCCACCGGTAGACGATGGGAGGACATAACCTGTAAAGAACTCCTTGTTTGGGTTGCTCTGGTCATATACCAGGGACTTTTCAAGTTACCGTCCCTTGACCAATATTGGAACGATAATCCAAGACTCCCGGTACATTATATTTCCAAGCTAATGTCATTAAAACGCTTTGAATTAGTGAAGAGGTTTCTTCACGTTTCTCCCCCCGCCCCCACAACACTATTAAAAAATTATTTTGAAAAGGTAGAACCGTTGCTTTCACATGTTCGTGAGGCTTCAAAGCAGTACTACGCACCGGGCTCCAATGTTTCAGTGGATGAGATGATGATTCGATTTTCCGGTAGAAGCATCCACACAGTTCGAATGAAAAATAAACCTATTCCAGAAGGTTTTAAGGTTTTTTCTTTGTGCGAATCTGGGTACACTTACACTTTTCTGCCAACATCACGCGTCGCCCCAAATAATGCGATTAAAGTGAATGGTCTTAGTCAAGTTGGGTCTTTAGTTCTTCATCTCGTTCAACAACTTCCATACCAACGATTTCCGTACAATATTTACATGGATAATTATTTCACCAGCGTTCCTCTCTTTCAGCATCTTCAACAAATGGGTGTTGGGGCTTGTGGAACTATCCGAAAAACGGCATCCGGGTTTCCAAAGGAATTAAAAGTGGATAAAGGTGTTAAATTAAATTGGGACATCCGGTCTGGTGTTGAAGTGAATAGCGTATTGGCTATTTTCTGGCAAGACAATGGGCCAGTTACAATGCTGTCGACAATTCACGGTCTTGTAGGTGAAGAATGGGAAATCGAACGAGATAGACGACAACCGAGAGAAACGAGTACTAATGCAGCAAAAGTGCGGGCAGTTTTTGGTTCAGAATCAAAAAAAAAATTGAAAATTCCCAAAGTAGTCGATGACTACAATCACAATATAAATGGCGTGGACGTCGCTGACCAATTGCGATCCTATTACAACACTCAACAAACTGCGCGACGCAATTGGATGCCTTTTTTTTTTTGGTTGTTGGACACTGCTATCATTAAGCATATCTAATTACCAAAATTTTAGGATCGACGCAAGAACATAAAAAGTTTCGTGAAGAACTTTTATGGGGTCTTATTGATTTTGCGAACAATATAGGTGAACATCAATTAAGAAGTGGTTCAAAAGTGAAATCAAAAAAAATCAAAGTCACGAAAAATTTTAAACTTTCCGATCAACGGTTGGCTCCTGGAAATCATTTGGCGGTGTGGAAAGACCAACGAGAGGCATGTCTGTGGTGTGCTTGGCTGGCCAGCATAAAGGAGTTGGATATGGATCGCAAAACACCACATCAAAGCAATATTTGGTGTTTGTCATGTGATGTGCCTCTTTGTTGCAATAGCAATCGAAATTGTTTTCTGGGATTTCACCTCGAAGATAAAAGCTGATGGGTGGGTGGGTGGGCGAAGTGGCCTATAGGCCAAAGCTAATATTAGCTAAAATTTTTTTTTTTAAAAAAAAAATTGAGTGGGTGGGCTTTTTTGAAAAATCGGGTGGGTGGGTGGGCTTTTTTGAGCGAGCAGGCGGGCGAAGCGATCCCATAAACAAAAGACGATAAATAAAGAATTTATTGAGACTTTTTTTTTTTTTTAAATGATTTATTTTATTTTATGTTTTAATTTAAATGCATTACATAATTTAATATTTATCAAAGTATGACATCGCGATAGTGTAAGCACCTTATGATCGAAACTCTGAAGCATTAATTTTAACCAAAAAATTGATGATCCTAAAATTCGATTTATTACTGTCGGGATCCTGATTTTAAATGACACTAATAAAAATTGTAAAGGTCATAATCCCACAATCAACTTCGCTTAAGTAACTAGTACTTTAATTTGCCCGGAAGACCCAAAATTTTGGATCACATGGCAAAATTCACAGTGTTAATGTCATACTTTTCGAGTAGCCTAAATCCGTATCCTTTGTTTTTGTTACACAACATGCGTCGTATTTAAATTGAGTTGTGTGTTATGTAATCCGAGCCTTCAGGAGCCGTCTTAGCCAATTTAAGTAATAATTTGCATAAAATTTTTTTTCACCCTATAAAATTTTTCTTTAGTAATTTTAGCGGGCAAATTTGCCCGCTAAACTGGACGGTTTAAGGGATAAAAAGAAGAAATTCAAAATGTTTTCCCAGAATACAGAATATTGCAAACCAAAAGGTGTTGTCTATTCCCAAAAAAGAGATAAGTTAAAGCAGAGGGAATTTTTGATGATTGACAGATGATCGAACAATCAAATTGCAAAATTTTGCTTGACCCGGATCATCTCGAAGAAAACAAAACAAGCAAAAAAAGAGAAAAATGCTAAAAATACAAGAAACGGTAGTCTAAACCTACTTTGGTACATTAATAAAAAATGCCAAGAAGGCAATTTTACTTGTAGGCCCTTTTAAATATAACACAAATGATCCTAACCCTAACCCTAATTTAAATAAACGTTAAATTAGATAATTTTTCAAAATTCTCTCCGCTTTAACTGACCACCCAAAAAGGCAATACTGTATTCAGAAAGAAAATCAAAAATGAAAAAGTCCTAGAAATTAATCTTTTTGACTTCCAGATAGTAGTTAAAGGTTCTCTAGCTAAATATCTAATTAAGTTCTAACTCTTAAATGATTTGGTATTATCAGATCTTCTAGATACACTGAAACAAAATATAATCAATAAAAAAAGGGTTATAGATTTTACCATTTTTGCACAAAATAATGCTCAGAAGTATTAATTCAAAAATTAGATACTCCTAAAGTAGTATATGTAGCTTCAAATTAATACTCATAGGCAGTATTGTACACAGACATTGGCACGCCAATTTTATACAGACACGGACAGTCCGGGACGGGTCGTCCGGGACATGTCCGCAATTATATCCCAACACGATATTGTTCACGAACAATGTCCCACTAATTTTTAACTTGGTCCCTACTATGTCCAGGACATGTCCACTGGGTAAACCCATCAAATTATCAAATTGCGGAATTATACAGACCCTTGGTTTGCGTTTCATAAAAAATAATAATAATTTACAATGGATACAATGAATTTTATTGGTTGGTGATTACGTGTTGATTCGCTGAATGTCCAGGACAAAAAAAATTCTGGCGGACATGTCCTGGACGTCCCGTCCTAGACTGTCCACTGTCTGTGTCTGTGTCCCATAACAACACTGCTCATAGACATTCCAAAATAACATGCATCCCTATAAATAAATAAAAAAAGATAAATAAATAAAAAGTGTTTCAAAATGGGTTAATATTAAGTAAATTGATTTTACTTTAACAAACCTTGTTCTTCAAAAGCCAAAAATTGCTATACTTAATATCAAATTTAGTCTAAAGCACTTTTTTATTTATATTATAAATAAATACTATTAAATATAGTTAGGGGTATGAATTTAATTTTTGTTTTGAAATAATGTGCATATACATACTCAAAATAATGCACAGGTCAATTAATTACTATACAGGCGGGTATTATTTTGTACTTGTACAGTATACGGCAGTGTTGTCATGGGACACGGACGCGGACAGCGGACAGTCCGGGACGGGACGTCCGGGACATGTCCGCCCAGAATTTTTTTTGTCCTGGACATTCGGCGAATCAACACGTAATCACCAACCAATAAAATTCGTTGTATCCATCGTAAATTATTATCATTTTTTACAAAACGCAAACCAAGGGTCTGTATATTTCCGCAATTTGATTGGTTTTACCCAGCGGACATGTTCCGGACATAGTAGGGACAAAGTTAAAAATTAGTGGGACATTGTCCGCGAACAATATCGTGTTGGGACATTATTGCGGACATGTCCCGGACGTCCAGTCCCAGACTGTCCGTGTCCCTGTAAAATTGGCGGGACAATGTCCGTGTACAACACTGGTATACGGATAGTACTCTTTCTAGCCAGTATGGTTATTAATTACCTGATTATTTTTTATCAGGGGCCTACTCCTTCTTTCGTTTCCTTAATATATATATATATAGTTAGGTTTTTATATATAATTTCAACTTTTTTTACTCCCTTTTCTTTCTAAAAAATCATCTGATTTTTGTTACTCCCCTTAGAGTATCATAGGAGCAAGTTGGGTACAAATTAGTATAGAACATAATATAGTTATAGCCAAAGGTAGTATTAGATTTAGTTTATGGCCCTCATCTACAAAGCCTGAACTTATTGCAATCTAGTTAGCCCTTTAACTGTACCATTAAATAGTAAAGTAGTAATTTATACAAACAGTATAGTAACAATCACTAGTATACAAAATTTAAAAAAAAAAGAAAGAATTAATAAATGTACAAAGAAAAGAACTATATATGGGTCTCTAAAATAATTAATATAATTAAATCAAAACAGATTGACATGGTGTTGAAAAAGTTCAAAGAGCACAGTGGAGACAAGTGGAATGACCTAGTAGATTATTATGCAAAGAATATACTTTCATTATCAGAAGCATTAAAGACAAGTCAAATCAAGGATACGAGATTTAAGGCATTACTTTTTTGAAAGGATATTCAAGTTAAAAAGCTTACAAGAAGTTTTTTAAAGCAGGTTTTCAAATTTCAAAATAGTGCAAGCAGGTCTTATACAAAGGCAGTCACTAAATTAGAAAAAAATAGTTCAAATAGGAATTTCAACTAGTTTTTATATTAAAAGCAAATTAAAAGACAAAGTAGTATTTGTTGTATATCTTTAAAACAAATAAAAAGTTAGCTCTATATACAAGACTCTAGTAAATATACTTCCTGTACTCGTGAAAATAAGAAAAAAGAAACTTTATCTATATATTTCAAATCTTGTGTTATATGCAATTGTAGAAAAAAGGAAACCCAAGAGCATTTAGCAGAGTATAGAGGCCTAGAGTTTTAATAGTACAATATCAAAAATATAGTTTCAGAAATATGTTAAAAAAATTTGAAGCCAGTTTGCAAGTCAAAGTATAAAAAAGAAAATTTTAAAAAAACTATTTTTGGAAAAAGAAAAGAAGAGCAGATCTAGACAAGAAAAAATATAATTAAAGGTCTAGTACAAGATTTGATAGTTCTCAATATGACAAATCTCTTGAAATCAAAAAAAGAAACACTAAAAATTTTGGACTACTCCATAATGCTTATTTGGAATTTCTTTTACAACTTTATTTGGTTGGCTTAGTGTTTAGCTATAGTAGAATGAGAGAAGTCAATTAGAATTTTATAGCAAAATAAAAAGAAAAAGATAGTTTCAGAAAAAGGTAATAACTTAGGCATGGTGCCAAAGAAAAATAGAATTTCAATTCAAGAACAGAGATTACTTCAAAAAAAAAAGAAGAAAAACTAAAGAAAATTTGAACTAAAGTGGTCCTGTATCTAATTTAAATAAGTAAACCTCTTTTTGGACCTTCTTTTAGTAGAGGCTAATTCAGACACTAACTCTCTAGAGAGTTGGTACGATAGGGTTATATTTGGGTAATATTACTTGGATGATGTCAGGCTTTGTTTATTTTTAAAAATATAATGTATTTAATAATTAAATATATAATAAAGTTAAGATGTTGAGTTATAGTAAGACCTATCAAAAGGAAAAAAAATAAATAATAAATTTTCTAATTATTATTATCATAATATCTTTTAATCTGTAAAGGTTTGTAGACTAATTTGTTTGTATAATTACTAATTTATTTTTTATATTTAAATAAAATTTAGTATAATAATATTTGAAAACATGAATTATATTTTTAAAATTATTTAAATTTATATATATATATATATTTTTTTTTTTTTTT
>QKWP01000505.1:143101-201295 GCA_003550325.1 Gigaspora rosea | reverse complement strand
TGGGAAACGTTCCTCGTCCTTTGTCTTCTTGTCATTTTCTTTTTCTCTAATCTGTATCCAGTCTTCAGGTATTTTCCAGAAGAAATAAAATTCCCTTAATGCCTTAACCGTGATCATCAGCTCTTTTGTGTTTGTTATCAGTAGGGTTAGGTTCACTTTGGTTACGTCTTCCCAGTTTACTGGTAGATCTTCTAATGATGTATAGTTTACTCCTATGTATTCTCTTGGTAAGGGTGTTACCACTCTATAGAAGCTTGGTATCTGCTCGATGAACCTTATTACCGTCTCTGTCGACATTATTGGAAACTCAAACTTCTCTTTTAACGCCAGTTCCTCAGGTTTGGCTAGTAATCTTTTCTTTCTGATTATATAATCGTTGGGTAAGTATTTAAATGCATAGACTTTCCTGAGTTCCTCTATATGTGCTTTGAAATCTTCATCATCTCTTGGGCAAAACGGGAACATCTCTCTCAGTCGTGGTGTTAGATCTTGGACTGCATCAGGTAATTCCAATTTCTTTTCTTGTAGTTCTAAATAATCATCTGGTAACGCCCTCATATGGTAGTATTTACTTAATTCCTCTTTTCTCCTTCTCAGATCCCTTAGTTCTTCTCTTTTGGTTAGTGGAAAAAGATTCCTTACTTCCGTTCTTAGATCCTCAGAGTAGTCCGGTAATCTTTCTCTTTTATCACTGATATACGATTCTGGTAGTCTTTCGAATGCATATATTTTCCTTAGGATGATCGCTACTGTTCCCGTCCACTTTGAGTTTTCTATCGGTAGCTCACAGGGTAGTTCCTTTCTTATCGTTAAAGGAATCTTTTTCCATTCTGTTGGTAGTTTTCTTCTAACTTCCTCCTGAACTTCTTCGATCGCTTTCTTTAAGTCATTGTAGTTAAGGTTGTTTCGGATCCTCGCAAAACCAACTATGTACAGTATTAATACTGTTATTTGGTGTGCATCCATCATTCCAAATTCCTGGTTTGTTAGATAATCTAGGCCCAGTTTCTTCCTTAATTTGTCATATAGTTGCTCTTTATTGTTCTTATTTAGTACATGTGCTCCGTAGCTCTTCTTGTATCGCTCTGTTGCCTCATTTAACAATTCCAAAAATTCCAGCTGGTGTTTGGGTTGTATTTCGAATCTTCGTGTAAAGGTTCTAAAGAATGCCTTATCTCTATAATGCATTTTCCTTTCTATAGCCTCTGGAATCTTCATTGCCGTTTTTCTACTCTCGAATTTGTGTTTTATAAACTTCTTTAACTCTGCCATAGCTTCAAAAGCTGCTAGTATATTATTTTTATGCCATTTCCTTCCATCGAATTCCTCGGTCTTTAATTCGCTATTAGCTCTCAATACTTTGTCTATGCCTCTGCTGATTTTACTCTGTCGTTCTTCGTCAAAAGGCCTCTTTATATCTTTTCCTGGACCTTTGTCCACCTCACTGTATGATAATTTTGCTTTTTCTTTTCCTTTCTCTACTTTACTTGCACTTTCCTTCTTTTCTTTTTCTTTTACTAATTCATTTTCTCTATCCTTTTTCAACTCTTCCTCTAGTCTTTCTGCTAACCTTTGTTCAAACTGTGGATCTAGTTTCATTAGTTGTACGTGATCGCTTAAATTTTTGTCTGATAGCTGTCGATCTTCCATTTCTGTGTCAGTTTCCGGTACCTCGGTAATTTCTACACCCGGCTGTCGATCCTCGGTTCCCGTGCCAAACCCCTATAGATCAGCATTTTCCATATTCGTCTGCGATGATGTCAGATCGATTTCCATTTCGGTGTTTGTTTTGATTTCCATTTCTGATGACGTCATTTCTGTGTTTTTAGTGTTCAAGCCGTTATCCCCATTTTCAAGTTCAGTTTTATCTTTCGTCAAGTGTTTTCTTTTGATTTTCTTTGTTCCTTCTATTTTTTGAGCAGCCTCTTCGTCTTGTCTAATTAATCTTTCTGTAAAACTTTCTTGTGCTGCTTCAAATTCTTTGGATGCTTCCATCCCTTTGAGCAAAGTTATCAAATCTGGTCCGAAGACCTGTTCTTGTGTAGTTTTGTCTTTTCGACTACTTCTGTCGTTCTCTGTCTTTCCTTTTCTTTTTAGCTTCTCCTAGGTGTTGTTATAGTTTGTCTTTTTATTTAATTAATTAATTACTTAATTATTTGTACAATAAAAGCCGTGTGTTTGTGTACTCTTTTCCGTTTTTTGTTTGTTTACTTAGTGATGTACGGATGTTCGGGAAAGAGTTTTTTTATTTAAATTTATATTATAAAACAAAAGGTTTATATTGCTTATAAGTTAAAAATATTAAGTGGTAATCCACAGTTAAAGGGTCAAAACTTCATAGTAAAAATCGGCAGAGATTTACTAATTGCCTTATATGAAAGTGAAATGCTATACATTTTCAATCATAATAAAAAACCCTATAGCAGATAGTAAACAATCAATAAATACTCATATTGTATCATATACTAACGTGATTTGAATGATTTAACTATCATTAGAATCAAAAAAGTTGGTTCTGCAAAGTTTAAATAGAAATTATAAAAGGGTTGCTTAGTAAAAAAAATACTTTATATGTAGAAAAGCCCCATTCATGCACTAATAAAAATTTACTATTAAATGTGGTAGATTAAAATGAAATCAGATTAAAATGAAACTGGGAACCTCTTTTGCTCACCTTTAAAGCTTATAAAACCCACATATACTTATTTATTAATAACTCTAACCCTAAACCCTAACTTTAATGCTAAAAAAACCACCAAAAATGTCCTCTAAAAAATTTTAAAATTTTGCTTAAAAATAGAAAAATTTCATTTTAATCCGATTTCATTTTAATCTGTCACATTAAATACCCACTGTAATTTATTATAAAATGATCATTATTTTTTACCCTTTATCTGCAATTTACCACTTAAATATTAAAAATTTTTTAACTAAAAAATAATTTACAATATTTTGATAAATTATTTAAGTACAGTTTACCCTGTTAATATCAACTACATTAATATCAACCTCCTGTTAATATTAACTTTATCAACAAACCAAAATTTTCATATATAAAAATCCCCCGTATATATCAATTTTATTAATATTCCTCGTTGATATCCCTATTAAAATAATTTTTTTTATAATAAATATTCCTGTTGATATTCCTAGCCAATAAAAATTAATTGATATCCACCAGTCACCTGGAGAGTAATCATAGTATAACATGATACAGATTACATATAAAAATTACTATAGGCAAAATGTAGTGTGCTTTTATCTAAAAAATTTTTTTTTACTAAGTTAACGGAGGACCCCATACAATACATATAAAGGTTATATTGAAATTTTGGATAAAAAAGATGCTTTTTTACTAAAATGTTATATTTGAAAAGAAGTTATTGGCCAAAAGGTTATATTTAAAAGTGGATAAAAGTCTTCAATGTTATGTTATTTAAAATAGATAAAATTATAAATTTTAGATAGGTTATATTTAAAATTTGATAACCAAATAAATAAATAAATAAAATTTTTTTGAAGAAAATTTTTTTGGAAAAAATTTTTGGGTGAAGTTATTTGTAGCCGTGACTGTGTGTAGCCGAAATCAAAAATTATATATATCTCAAAATTTTACTAGAGTAATCTCTGTTGTGTTACTAAACAAAAAATGCTCCTCTCGTGATTTTATTCTAAACTCAACCAAAACCCTAACCCTAATCCTAATCCTAACTCTAAATCTAACTCTAATACTAATTTTAATCCTAACCCTAACCTTAACCCTAAGGCTACAAAATTTTCTATAAAAAAACTATATCAATAGTACGGCTACATATAGCCTATGCCTACACATACATTAATTCAAAATTTTTTTAAAAAAATTTTTCTTTAAAAAATATTTTTTTAAAAAAAATATATGTTATTTGTTATATTTTTAAATAGATAAAATTATTTAAATATTAAAGCTTACTGTAGATTCCCGAAAATAAGCTACTCTGAAAATAAGCAACCCCCCTGATTTTTTCAAAATTTTCAAAAAATGCGATGACAGTTGCTACATATAAATCTTTTTTTTTACTAAGTAAATTTCAAAAAGTCAATTAAGTAAAGTTGTTCAGCGCATAAAAATACACTTACAATAAAAATTTGGTGTCATTTGAACAACTTTTTTTTAGCACGTTTTTTAATTTTTCTAAAAATTCAATATTTCGAAAATAAGCAACCCCCTCTTTTTTCGTGTAATTTTTTGGCCAAAAAAGGTTGCTTATTTTCGAGAATATACGGTATATATAAAATAAGATTAATTAGCTCTAATAAAAAGTGTATAAAATTTACAAGAAGTTTATATTAAAGCCAATATAACCTCTATATGTATTGTTCAGGGTCCTGTTAACGGTACATTTCTACTAATTAAAAGTTGTAAAGCTCGTCGAGACGCATCTAACAGTGGTTAGATTATTCAAATCAGCCTAGTAGATGGTAAGATATCATTAAAAAACGATTGGCTGACTATATAAAATTTTAACATTGTTTACATAGAGATTTTTTATAGTCAGCCAATCATTTTTTGGCAATATCTTGCCATCCACTAGGCCGATTTGGATGATCTAACTACTATTAGATGTGTTTCGACGAGCTTTCAACTTTTAATTAGTGGACATATACCGTTAACTTAGTAAGAAAAAATTTTTTAGATGGAAGCATGCCATATTTCGTCTATAGTGATTTTTATATATAATCTGTATCATGTTATACTATGACCACTCTCTAATTAAATGGCCAATCATCAATTAAATAAAAAATCACATTATATAACAGATTTACTAATCAGAAAAATTGACAAGTAATACTGATAGTATACTTAGGAGAGTGACAAACTATATGTATATTAAGAAAGAGGGAAGGAGATAGGTATACATGTTGGCAAAATCCCAAATTACTATAGTTTGGGATTTGTCTGCGCCCAAATCCCAAATACATTCCAAATTAATTTTTTAAAAACTTTATTAATAATCTTTGTTTAAACAAATAGTAGATATTTTTATTGTTATAGATAATATATTTGCAAAATTTTAGGTCTACTTTTTTGATTTAATTTTTTACAAATAGCAATTGATTTTTTTGAATTTGGGATTTGTCTGTGTTTTGCCAGCAAGTATAGGGGATAGGCCTCTGATAAAAAATAATTAGGTGATTAATGACACAGCAGTGACACAGCTCTTATCTTTTGTTTTAAAATGCGGTTTCTTATTGGTTAAAGCTTTATAACACATGAATAGCCAATCCCCCTTTGTTATATCAACCAAATCACTGGATTCAAATAGGTTGATATCAATGAGGATAAACTGTATTTGTTTTAAAATATAGTTTCTACTACAATATCATAGTTTATATAAAGGATAACAACTTTATTATTGCAATTTAAATGATTCACTTATAAAAATTAAAACTTGTATTAGAAGTAAAATTTTTTTTATAAACAAAAATATATAAAATTTAAAAAAATTTAAAGAAAAATTTCTATAGTAAAAGTTCCAAAACAAAAACTTTAAACTTTTATTACACCAAAGTTTTTTAATTATTTTAAAAAATTTTTATAATAAAGTTAATAAAACAAAACCAATATTATATTTTTACTTAGAAAGTATATAGCTAAAATTAATATTTAAAAATTTATTTTTTATTTTTTTTTTTTTAATGGCCGTCTACTTTGGCTGACGGTTTTATTGAATATTTGTAATATTTGTTATATGAATGAGTGTACAACTAGCCACACGTGCACTTTTGGTGCCTAATTTAAGTAGTCCGCCCGAAGGTTCTACACTAGCTGTCATATCTGCAGACCAACTACGGAACCTGCCTATTTAAACTCTCTGACCCATGCTTCTCCTATTACTATCTTACCTATAAGCCAGTATATATTATGGCTTTTCTAGGGTTATTCACAATAACTACTGACCTTAGGGCTACTTTACCCTTGTAGAAATTGCCAGCCACTTACAACAATATGTTCCACATAATATAACTATCGTGGTCTTCAGTAACTTGCGCCAAGGCCACATCGTTACCTACATTGCCCTTATAAGGTTCGTTCTGACCCTAGTACAACCTTATTTTGGTAGCACTTATTAGATCTTCTCTACCTCCTTACTCGGGACTTGCCAAACGGGTTTCTGTTTTTCTGGTTCCCTGGATTTGCGGTGTAACAAACACCATTGCGCCCGAAAGCTCCCATTCACAATGGTAGGACCAAGGTTACAGGTTTCATACCCAACCAATCTGAGCCACAGTTACCGAACACAGGTCTCTTTTTCATTATCGTCACCAGTGGGATTTGAACTCTCGACCTGCCGCTTGGGGGTGACAACTTGGCAACTTCTCTAAGTCACCACACCCTTAAAAATTTATTTAAAAATTTAAAGTTTTAAAATTTATACAAGCAAATTTGTCTGCATTACAATTTAAGGAATTATTATACAATTATTCCTCAATAATATCAATCTATTAATATTAATATAAGCTATAAATAAATATTTATATATTAAAACTTTATTCAAATTCTCTTATATATTAACTTTAATATGTTTTAGCATTAATACTATCAATATAAATATAAAAGTGATCAAATAGATTGATATAAATATAGAATAAATATATTATAATTATAATTATAATTATTATTATCATTTTTTTTTAGCAAAATCTTACTAAAATTTTATTTGAAAAAATAAACTAATTTACATTAATTAATATCTAACTTTAAGAAAAAACAAAATCTAATATCATCTAGCTACTACTAAATGAATGTTCAAATACAATTTGCTATATTAGTAATCTGAGTTACTAAAAGGTCTTTTAAGATTTGAATAAATAATTTCTTTATAAAAAAGCAAAAAAAAAGAAAGTAAGACAAAATAAATGATAATAAATAAAGAGAAAGAAAAATTAATAAAAAAAAATACAAATTTAAAAAAAGTAAATAAAAATTCAAAAAGAATTTAGCCAATAGTGCTATTATAATCTGTATAAGCAATAATATATATTGGACAAAATTGGATACTTGAATACCTTTGGATTGGACATCCAATCCAAAGATTCAATCATAATTCTTGAACCTAAATTTTTGGTCCTGCTCTAATCCATAAATTTGATTGGTTGAAATTAAATCATACTAGCACAGTAGTTTGTCTATTCAATCTAATACAAATATTGCCCAATTATATGCAACAAAAATCATATAATGTCCAATATCCAATTGGATATTGGACATATTAAAGTTCAAATTCAAAGATCTAATATCCAATTTTTGTTATTGGACTATTGGACATGATATTACTGTATGTAAGGTTATAAAAATTATATAGTATAATACTAAATAAAGAAATTTTTGCTCTATTTAAATACATTTATCATATATATATAAGAAAACAACTAATAGTAAAAACTTAGCTAAAATTGCAGAAATATAATAAAAAAATTATATAGTGCAGGAAGCCTATACTCAACATGTTTCAATTTTTAAATTACTATAATTTTTTGTACAAAAAGTTTTTTTAAAAACTAACTAGTAAAGGGGTATGGCGACATAGAGAAGCTGTCTAGTTGTCACCTTCAAGCAGTAGATCTAGAGTTCAAATCTCACTGGAGATGAATTGAAAAAATAGACTATGTTATAGTAACATTTGTTTATCATGGGTCGGGTATATTACCTGTAACCTTGGTACCACTATCTTGAATGTGAGCTTTGGTGAAGTTGTGTATTTCACAGACAAATCCAAGAGACCGGAACAATTGAAACCCATTTGGCAAGTTCCGAGTGGAGAAGTAGCTGAACTTTCAACAGTACCAGAAAAAAGGAACTTAGCGGTGACTGACTAGGAAAACTGAATGGGCAAGAGCCCCTACAGCAAAGGGGCACACCAACCTGACCGCTGAAATCACATTGGAGGAAAAGGGCATGTGTTATAAAAGCATAAACCAAGAAAAGAGAGACCTTAGACACTTAAAACCTGGTGGACTAATTCTTCCAGACCAACTGAATTGGTAGTCTAGAATGACTGGGGAAAAGGATCTGAAAAGTGACTGACCGGGTACTAGGATTTTGTAAACTTCGCAAGAGCAGGCGAAACTTATCAGCCAATAAGAAGTGAAAGCATGGAGGCATGTATGTATCAAGACCTAACGGGCTCTAGGCGTACCCATATGGGAGTCTTTGGATTTTAAGAGGTGCTGGGACTACCAATACGGGTATAGCTAATACAAGTACATGTAGTAATAACAGAGTTCCCCTGAGCTTCATGATACTATCTAACTATATCTAGTACTGGAAGCATTTGTGAAACATGTCTGGTTACTTCGTTACTATAGAGGGAAATATAGTCATACATACACTACTGAATTCAGAATATTAAATCCTGGGCTCTAAAGTTGCAGGAACCCAGCTAGTTATGGCAGCATGCAGGCTTGAGATACTTACCCAATGTGGTAGAGCAGCTGCATGGCTAGAGATACAAACTCTCAAAAAGTATGCTAGTAGGGGATCTCAGGTATACCAATCTGGAAGCACAAAGCACCTACCTGGCAATGTATACCAAATTGGAAGTAATGATACTAGATAGTGTGGGGTAAAGTAACAGACATGTGAATACTAATTGTTGGTTGAGAGAAATGTACAAAGCCAGGTTAGTCATATAAATGAGAATATGGAAGGCTCTGGTAGGTTTTAGTTATGAATAAATGGTTGTATTATCTAAAATTCTAGTTCCAATATTTGTATATAATATGTATGTATTTACAGCACCGCTATATGTCAATCTATTTAAATATTAATAAAAGTTTGGAGCAGGAGCTACACTCGGGTTTCCTCCTAATATTAAAAAAAAACTGACTAGTAACTTTGTAGAGCAATATTAGTTCTATAAACTTGTTAAATATTTTTTTGAAAAACCTTCTCTATAAAAAGTTGATATATTTTAAAAATTACTATTGTTTTATATATAATTACTATGTGTTTCAATTTTAACTAACTTTAAAGTGCTATAACTTTTTATAAAGACAATATTTTAAAAATCTAATCAGTAACTTTGTTCATTATGATAAGCTCTGCAAATTTACCAAATAGCTTTTAAAAATATTGTCTTTACAAAAAGTTGATGCATTTTAAAGTTATACTATTTTATTGTCTAGTATAGGCTTCTTGTACTATAGCTAAAAAAAAATTAGAACCTTCTAGAATTGGTAAAAGAAACAGAAATTAGAAGATTTAAATAGACAATACCAGTATGTAGGTTGCATATAGTATAGTGCAAAATATTTAAAGACTACATTTATATAGTTTGTCACATTTTCAAAAATTTCATATTGAAATTTAATATTTTTTTAATTTTTTGTATTCTGATTACCAGTAGTTAAAAATTAATTAATAAAAAATATTTTAAAAATAATTTTAAAAATAATTTTAAAATTAGCCAATAACAAGAAGCCAAAATATGTAACTTGTTCTATTTTTGGTTAAATTTATATATATCATATAAAAATACTATATTTTTAAAACTATATATTTTGAAAAGTTATTATAACTTTTTTAAAAAATAAGGCCATTAAGTTGTAATAAATTGATTTAGCTATAAAATAGCGGCTTCCTTTTTAAAATATCTTTTTTAAATTATAAGTTATTAGCTTTTAAAATTTGTGTAGTCTTTAAGTAACACGCACTGTAGCTAGTATAAACCTCTAAAGTGACTACTCTTATTAATATAACAAATACAGTAAAAATCTCTATGTGAATTATTAATAACTCTAACAACTTGAATAAAATTTTTTGATCCCAAAGAGAACACTTTGAATTCAAAAAAAAGAAATTTTTTAAAAAGAAATTTTGTTTCAAATTATTTTTTTAAAGTTTTATATATATCATTTATTGTTTATCTCAATAGACCCAAAAATCAATTAATCAATTATTGCAATTAGAGGGTTTTATATATATAAACTTTGATTAGTATATGTAAACTTATTAATATAGTACTAGTGAGACTATCAAAGAAAAAAAAAAAATTATTAACTAATCAAAATGCAAGAATTTACAAAGACATCAAATTTCAATAAAAAATTTTTAAAAATAAAACAAATTTTATAATTTATGCCTTTAGATATTCTGCACTATAGCTAGTATAAAATCTTAAAGTAGAATACTTAAATTAAATAGCAAAAGTATATATATAGCTACTTGTACTTTTATTCAAGTATAATTTATAATATAAACTAAATAAATCTTATACTTTAAAATAGATACAGTCACCTTTCTCTAATCTGAACCTCTCTAAACTGAACACAATTAAACTCTCTCTAAACCAAACAAAATCTTCTAGAACATTTGTAAATTTTATTATAAAGTTCAGATAAACCATATATAACTTTATGAAAACTCTTTCAAATTTTTACATAGTAAAAAAAAGCAGTTCCAGCAGTTTGGATTAGAGAGAGTTGACTGTACTTGAAAAACAAAATAAAATAAAAAAATTAATAATTATAATTATATAAAGGTATATTTCAAGTAAAGAAATAGCAAAGATTTTTAATAGTCTATTAAAACTAAAATATCAAAAACCAAAACTAGGAACCAGACAATAAAATTCTTAAAAAAAAAAGTTTATAAATTTGGTTGCTATTGTACTAAAAAAAAAGAATCTATACTATAGAAGTAGATACTAAGAGAAAAATTTGTAATATTATTTAATATTAGATAAATCAATTTATTTAAACTAACTGGTTTAAAATTTGAAATATATTAGTTTAAAGCCAAAAAGAAGATAGAAATAGGTACTGAGGTCGAAACAAATCTTATAAAAACAAAAATAAATAATAGTAGTAGTAAAAAATATCTATGACTACAAGTATTGATTAATACTATAGTACAAGTTAGGGGCATGCTATTTATCACGTGATTTTTACCATGGATACATAGTTAGAGGTAGTGATCATGTTTATATATTATATTAATTAATTAAAATTAAATAAAGTGATTACACCATACATGGATAGGAGTAGCTACTAAGTAAAAAATATCACGTGATAAATGGCATGCCCCTTACTAAAATATAAATAAATATATATGCAATAAAAACTATTTTACAAGTTTTTTATTAAGATAATCCAGATTGTACTTTTAAATATATTAAGTGGTAATCTGCAGTTAAAGGGTCAAAATTTTATAATAAAAATCAGCAAAAATTTACTAATTGCTTTATATGGAAATGGAATGCTGTACATTTCTGATCATATCGGCGGATCGATGTAACATGTCGGCTCGACCAATCATGATCGAGAATTATCAAAAAAATTTTACGCGAAAATTTATTACAAAGCGAATTTTCACAAAAACGGCCTTTTTAACCAGCTTTGTATTTATAATTAAGTACGAGAAAATTATGAAATTCATGTATTTAATTATAAGCCAAAAGTATATTAAAAAGGCCATTTTTTTGAAAATTAGCTTTCGAATTTACACTTGATAGTTACCAACCCATTTCTCAATGCCCAACCCATCCTAAAACACCCGAATATTTCAACAAACGATAAAAGTACTTCTTTCTATAGCTTAGCGTAGCTCTTTTATTAAGTTTTATTGGTTTTTTAACTTGTCTAGGCGTCAAAAAGGCTCTTTTGTTAGTTGTAACAAGTACTTCGTTTGTTAGTTTTTCAACGTTTACTTAGGAGCAAATTTTTATGTAACAGTTTATCGAAAAAAGACCCAATTACGCCGATCCGCTAATATGGTAAACAATCAATAAACACTCATATTGTATTATATACTAACACGATTTGAATGATTTAACTATCATTAGAAACAAAAAAGTTGGTTCTGCAAAGTTTAATTAGAAATTATAAAAGGTTTGCTTAGTAAAAAAATACTTTTATATGTAGAAAAGCCCTATTCGCACACTATAGAAATTTACTATTAAATGTCTGCTGTAATTTATTATAAAATAATTATCATTTTTGACCTTTTATCTGTGATTTACCACTTAAAGAAGTTCAAGAAAAGAATCTGAAATATTTGAACTGTCTATATATAGGGGCATTCATAAATAATATTACAGTATGTACTTTTATATAGTAGCTTTTAACCTCCCTAAACTATATAAAAAAAATTTTTAAAATCTATATATTTATATATAAAATTTTACAAAACTTGGATATATTGTGCTACAATAATCTAATTTAGATAATTTTGGTATCAATCCATTTATCTCAGTGAGAAGAATCGAATAGTACCAAATTCATTTTATTTGGATTACTGGATTAGCAAATATTTACAAAAACTATTGGTTTTATAGTAATTTTATAAGAAGAGTGAATCTATTTGTCACCGGTAGTGACAGTCACTAGAGTGTGATCAACCAATTAGATCAAAAAATCATGTGTAATGTAAAAATGCAAAAACTTTGATTTTTTTAAAAAATCACTTCTAACTTAAAATTTTGTTTATGAAACTACTTTTTTTTATACAAAAAAAAATTCTTTGCAAAATTTTACTATATACAAAGCTATACCCGAACCTTAACTATAGCTTTAACCCTGACCCTAACGATAGTAAATTTTGATGTTTTGTTTTTGTTTTGATCGAACATTACACAATCTAATTGGTTGATCATGCTCTGGTAACTGCCATTTCTGGCAACAAACATATTTTTTTTATAAAAAAAGATAGAACCAATAGAATTTTGCTAATCTAGTAATCCAAATGAAATGATTTTAGTACCTCTTACCGAGACAAATCAAATGGTACCAAAATTATTTAATTTGAATTTCTGGATCAAAATTTAAACAAATTTTTCAAAAAAATTACTTTTTTTGACCCCTTCCTATTTATCAGAAAAAACATTATATTTTGTCAACCTCCTTCACCCTCTTTTGTATAACATTATTTATGAATATTCTCTATATACTATGGATATTTTAATAAAATAGTTAAGATTAATTAAGAAACAAAAGATTAGAAAATTTAAATAGACAATTTTTATAGTTGAATTACAATATAATAACTAGTATGAAACTTTAGAGCAAATATTTAAATTAGATAACAAAAATGTACATATAGCTAGCTATATTTTTATTTATATATAATTTATAATAAGTAAACCAAATAAAATTCTAGATTCTAAAATAAATGCTTTAAATTCAAAAAAAATATATATAAAGTATATAAACTATTTAGTATAGTATTTTAGTTAATTATAGTTTAAAAAATTTATTGTATATTTTTAAAAATAAGCTATTATTTTTAAACAAAAAGTTATACAAAAAAATATAAAATAGCTTATTTTTAAATTATTAAATTTTTTAAAAAATTAAAAGTTTAAAAAGTATCTTAATATTCAAATATATTAACTAATAATCAAATCTAGGTGAGCCTTGGCCACTCTGGTTGGTTTAGACCACAGATAAGTACTAGGTCTACTTTTGTTTATCTAGCTATATGTCTAAGTTCTTTTTCTTAGCATTAGATTTAAACAATAAAATTTTTTTTAACTGTAAAAAGTTTTCATTAAATTTAATAAAGATAAAAGCAAGGTCTTATCATTAAAATTAAAAGAAACAAGTAAAAAAAACCGGTTTTTTATCTTCTTTATCATAGTTTTTTTTTTTTTTGAAAGAATCTTTTTTCTTTCTTTTTTTAACTATGAACAAAAAAAACGAAGTTAATACCTCTACAACAAGCATTTTTAACAATAATGAGTCTTATATTAATAGGATATGCTTCCTTTTTTTTAATATAATAAATTTTTTTGATGTACTGGATAAAGAGTTCAATAACAATTTGTGGTCTTTAGTCTCAAATATCTGGACTCAATTTAGTTCAAACAAACTTCAAAATGGTGATGATTCTTAGAAAATTTATGCTTGCTATATAATGAAATATTGAAAATCAAGTATGCAGCAAGATGATGTTTTAGATAATAAATAAAAAAAAAAGCAAAAATTCAACTAGCTGGCATTTGCAATACAAAGATTAAAGTAGCATGGTCTGCCTCTTCTAGAATAGTTCTGATTGAACAATTTAAGGATTTACCAAACTATATATATGCATTAGATCAAAGTAATATGCTAAATGTTCAAATACTACTCAGTTTTTAGTTACAAACAAGGCTGTAAAAAACTATAAACCCATAGCAATTACTAGTATAATCAAAGAGTATGCAAAAAATAAACTAGAGCTAAACAATAGTATTGAATATTTTATAATATAAAAAGGTTACAACTATCAAATATAAAATACAAGGTCCTATGAACATTTATTTAATAGGTAGTACAAGCTTGAGAGAGGATATATTAGAAACTTTGTTGTATCTGATGAATCAAAGGTATTATGCTGAACATTACCATGCTTCTCAACAATTTGCAAAAAAGAAAGTAAAGTATATAGGGGTTTAGTTTTTATGAACTATAGACAAATAGAAAAAATCTAACACTATGGCTAGCTTACATTAATGGATTCCATCCATAAAATGAACAAGTATAATTGAAAGCTTTTTATATTATATATCTGCGACAATCACAGGTATTGGGAAAATGGGTCTTATTTTTTTGTATATGCTAAGGACAGCCTAACTATTACAGAAACACTATAATTAATTAAAGATAAATATTGCCATTGGGCCCTTTTGTTATATTTTAATTAATCAAAGCAGTGCCAAGGCTAATGGTATAAAGCAAGCATTTCCTAGCATCGTTGCAGATAAACAAAGGTATGAAGTTTTATTTTGCATTGTTCATATATTACATATATGGATTTTAAAGATTTACAAAGATGAAACTCAAAAAGTTATAGTAGCAGCTATGAATAAAAATACAAAAGCAAAATATGAACAACTTGTTCAGGAGGCCATTAAAAATTGTCTAATTTCCGCTATTTGGAACTATATCCAACAAAACTATTCAAAAACACTTATCAATAAGCCCTTTGGGCATGAAACATTACTTCAAATTATATCTACCAATACATTAAAGTCTTTTTATAATGAGCTAAAAAGAATAATATTTCACTTATATGGGTTAATTGGTGCATCTCATAAAGTTGTTGTCCTTGGTTTTAAAAAAAAATTGATGCTGAAAGCACTGCTTTTAATTTTTGTTAAGTTTATAGAATAAATAACAAAATTATAAAAGAAATTTGCAAGTTCCTCTAGCCTATACAATTACTGCTTGTGAAAGAAGCTTGTATGATAGTTGATAGGTTGGCAAAGAGTAAAGGCACACCAGGGCTCATTTCGCTAAAATTGTTGTTGCATGTTTCATACCAGATATTTGCTACTATGCAAACATATATTTCATAAATATTCCTATGGTACCCACTGACTATTAACTGTAAGCCTAGAAAATATTCCAAGAAATGTTTGAGGAAAGTAGGTTTGAAGTATTGTGAATTAGTAACTATAAAGGTTTCAAGGCAAAGTAAAGAAAAAAAAATATAGAAAATAGACGGCTTGCTGTAAATGAACTTACCAAAAGATTTTGTGAAAAATATTGAAATATTGAAAAAAGAGGTAGTGCTAAAGAAGCAGAGGCTTTCATTGCTAGACTAAAAAGTTCTTTGAATCCAATCTTTGATATAAACTAAAAAAAAAAGGGTTAAGGTATTCTTTTTTTAAAAAAAAATAGTAGAATTGGAATTAAAAGAATAAAATAAATAGGGGCCCATAGTCTAGTGGTCTAGATGCTCAACTCTTATAGCCAAAATCTTTGGTTCGAATCTTACTAGAAGCGGTTTCTAGGAAAATTCGAATGCAAGGCCCTGTGAAAGTTCATGTAAAGTACGAATCTGGTTTAGGAATTTCTGGAAGAAGATCCATTGTGGAGGGTTGGCACTATAGATGACAGTCTAGTTACAAAAGATTGTGCAAGTAATTTCTTGGCGGGCAAGAACAAGGTAGCACCAACAACCCTAAGGCAGTTTTGGGATCTTGATTAGGAGGGTAATACGACTATAACACAAACCCGAGTAGTGAGAAAAGTAGTGAACACAAAGAGATCTGTGGTAAAGAATTGGCCTAAACTAGATAAGGAACACCTCTGGCACCGGTACCAAACCTAAATTGGAAGGAAACTACCACTATAGAAGAAGATCTGCGCATTGGGATATAAACAAAATGACAAATTATCTGGAGGGAAGTACAAAATACGAAACAAAGCTCCTTGTAGTGTTACAAGCCAGCTGAAGCAGCCGCGGCTAAATCGGCTTAGCCGACTAAGCCAGCTGATGCAATATGATCGGCTAGCTAATATAGCTTAAGATCATTTGATTACTATAACATAATTTAGACCAGAGTGTTTAATGCTGAGTAATTACATGTAATTTTACGTTTCAGAAAATTAAATTTTCATAACACATACATAAAGTACAGAAGAAAAGAGTTACAATAATTTGGTTTGAATGTACGACCCGAATTGAATCACCTAAGAACTAAATGTTATGTGTTCAAAATTATTTAACGAATCTTACTCAAAATTACACAAAGTTATATAAAATTACTTTAAATAAAGTTAACCTCTAATAATTTTTGATAGCCATTGACAGCCGTTTAGCTAATATTTTTATTGGCTGGTTAAGCTAGCTGATAAAAACCTTATGGCTTGTAACACTAGCTTCTTGGCCTAACCAACGATAAAACACCAACTGCTTTACAAGAAGTTGGAAGTAGTACAAAAATGTATTACGAAATCCAGTTGGGAGTAGCTGTGTCACATAGGAGGAGTGAGAGATAGCTTGCTGAGGATAGGGGTGGTTCTCACTTGGACCAGTTACACAATATAGCCGGTGCTCACCTACCTTTAGGGAAAGTATCTGCTAACCAATCCAGATAGCATACCTGCAGTAATATACGATAGATTACTAAGAGTAATGGGTACAGCAATGCTCTGCTTCCACTACCGGAGGAAGGTAGTGGCTTGAGATATAGGCTAGGTTATAGCAGTATTCAAGAGATAGCTTAAAATACGAACCTGGTGGCGGTAGAACTACAGGTACTACTAGTAGGTAATCTCGGGACACCAAGGTTTAGAAAGTAACCATGAGGTTATGATCGACTAGACAAGGCCCTTGCACCTACTTGGAAGTATATGATCAGCAATATGAGAGAAGTGGGGAATATAGTGATTAGTTGAATGACAAAATAGAGAGTGGTCCAAAAATAAAGATTATACAAAGATTATACAAAAAATGAGGTATGGAAAGCTCTAGTAAGTTTAGATCACAGATAGTCAAGAATGTCTGATCTGTAGTACTTAAATAGTATAACATTGTATTACATAATATATACAAACATATACTCGATAAAAGTCTTCGATACAAGACCTCACCTTAAAAAAAANAAGTTTTCATTAAATTTAATAAAGATAAAAGCAAGGTCTTATCATTAAAATTAAAAAAAAAGTATATTAATAAAAAATTGTTTAAATAATATTTAAAAGTTAGTCAATTAATGAAAAAATGCAACTTAATATCAGATATTACACAAATAGATTAATTAATTTCAAAATTAGAGGTTAGCTAAAGTAAAGCAAGTTTTGATTATTTACGTGTTAAGATAGCACAACATCGATCATGTGCATAGTTAGAATTCTTTGATCACATGCATAGTTAGAATTTTTTGTTCATCACGTAAGTTGTACAACCACTTTTTTTCAAAATATCACTTACTTTACAATTGGTTCTTTTTTTGAAAAAAATTTAACTTTTCTTAAATTTGTGTTTTTTTCTGTTTTTTTTTTTTATTTTTAATAATAAAAAAAAAAGAATATTAATCAAAAAGTTTCAAGAAACAAGTAAAAAAAACCGGTTTGAAAAAAATTTTTTTTTTCTTAAATTTGTTTTTTTTTCTTTTTTTTTTTTTTATTTTTAATAATAAAAAAAAAAGAATATTAATCAAAAAGTTTCAAGAAACAAGTAAAAAAAACCGGTTTTTTATCTTCTTTATCATAGTTTTTTTTTTTTTTGAAAGAATCTTTTTTCTTTCTTTTTTTAACTATGAACAAAAAAAACGAAGTTAATACCTCTACAACAAGCATTTTTAACAATAATGAGTCTTATATTAATAGGATATGCTTCCTTTTTTTTAATATAATAAATTTTTTTGATGTACTGGATAAAGAGTTCAATAACAATTTGTGGTCTTTAGTCTCAAATATCTGGACTCAATTTAGTTCAAACAAACTTCAAAATGGTGATGATTCTTAGAAAATTTATGCTTGCTATATAATGAAATATTGAAAATCAAGTATGCAGCAAGATGATGTTTTAGATAATAAATAAAAAAAAAAGCAAAAATTCAACTAGCTGGCATTTGCAATACAAAGATTAAAGTAGCATGGTCTGCCTCTTCTAGAATAGTTCTGATTGAACAATTTAAGGATTTACCAAACTATATATATGCATTAGATCAAAGTAATATGCTAAATGTTCAAATACTACTCAGTTTTTAGTTACAAACAAGGCTGTAAAAAACTATAAACCCATAGCAATTACTAGTATAATCAAAGAGTATGCAAAAAATAAACTAGAGCTAAACAATAGTATTGAATATTTTATAATATAAAAAGGTTACAACTATCAAATATAAAATACAAGGTCCTATGAACATTTATTTAATAGGTAGTACAAGCTTGAGAGAGGATATATTAGAAACTTTGTTGTATCTGATGAATCAAAGGTATTATGCTGAACATTACCATGCTTCTCAACAATTTGCAAAAAAGAAAGTAAAGTATATAGGGGTTTAGTTTTTATGAACTATAGACAAATAGAAAAAATCTAACACTATGGCTAGCTTACATTAATGGATTCCATCCATAAAATGAACAAGTATAATTGAAAGCTTTTTATATTATATATCTGCGACAATCACAGGTATTGGGAAAATGGGTCTTATTTTTTTGTATATGCTAAGGACAGCCTAACTATTACAGAAACACTATAATTAATTAAAGATAAATATTGCCATTGGGCCCTTTTGTTATATTTTAATTAATCAAAGCAGTGCCAAGGCTAATGGTATAAAGCAAGCATTTCCTAGCATCGTTGCAGATAAACAAAGGTATGAAGTTTTATTTTGCATTGTTCATATATTACATATATGGATTTTAAAGATTTACAAAGATGAAACTCAAAAAGTTATAGTAGCAGCTATGAATAAAAATACAAAAGCAAAATATGAACAACTTGTTCAGGAGGCCATTAAAAATTGTCTAATTTCCGCTATTTGGAACTATATCCAACAAAACTATTCAAAAACACTTATCAATAAGCCCTTTGGGCATGAAACATTACTTCAAATTATATCTACCAATACATTAAAGTCTTTTTATAATGAGCTAAAAAGAATAATATTTCACTTATATGGGTTAATTGGTGCATCTCATAAAGTTGTTGTCCTTGGTTTTAAAAAAAAATTGATGCTGAAAGCACTGCTTTTAATTTTTGTTAAGTTTATAGAATAAATAACAAAATTATAAAAGAAATTTGCAAGTTCCTCTAGCCTATACAATTACTGCTTGTGAAAGAAGCTTGTATGATAGTTGATAGGTTGGCAAAGAGTAAAGGCACACCAGGGCTCATTTCGCTAAAATTGTTGTTGCATGTTTCATACCAGATATTTGCTACTATGCAAACATATATTTCATAAATATTCCTATGGTACCCACTGACTATTAACTGTAAGCCTAGAAAATATTCCAAGAAATGTTTGAGGAAAGTAGGTTTGAAGTATTGTGAATTAGTAACTATAAAGGTTTCAAGGCAAAGTAAAGAAAAAAAAATATAGAAAATAGACGGCTTGCTGTAAATGAACTTACCAAAAGATTTTGTGAAAAATATTGAAATATTGAAAAAAGAGGTAGTGCTAAAGAAGCAGAGGCTTTCATTGCTAGACTAAAAAGTTCTTTGAATCCAATCTTTGATATAAACTAAAAAAAAAAGGGTTAAGGTATTCTTTTTTTAAAAAAAAATAGTAGAATTGGAATTAAAAGAATAAAATAAATAGGGGCCCATAGTCTAGTGGTCTAGATGCTCAACTCTTATAGCCAAAATCTTTGGTTCGAATCTTACTAGAAGCGGTTTCTAGGAAAATTCGAATGCAAGGCCCTGTGAAAGTTCATGTAAAGTACGAATCTGGTTTAGGAATTTCTGGAAGAAGATCCATTGTGGAGGGTTGGCACTATAGATGACAGTCTAGTTACAAAAGATTGTGCAAGTAATTTCTTGGCGGGCAAGAACAAGGTAGCACCAACAACCCTAAGGCAGTTTTGGGATCTTGATTAGGAGGGTAATACGACTATAACACAAACCCGAGTAGTGAGAAAAGTAGTGAACACAAAGAGATCTGTGGTAAAGAATTGGCCTAAACTAGATAAGGAACACCTCTGGCACCGGTACCAAACCTAAATTGGAAGGAAACTACCACTATAGAAGAAGATCTGCGCATTGGGATATAAACAAAATGACAAATTATCTGGAGGGAAGTACAAAATACGAAACAAAGCTCCTTGTAGTGTTACAAGCCAGCTGAAGCAGCCGCGGCTAAATCGGCTTAGCCGACTAAGCCAGCTGATGCAATATGATCGGCTAGCTAATATAGCTTAAGATCATTTGATTACTATAACATAATTTAGACCAGAGTGTTTAATGCTGAGTAATTACATGTAATTTTACGTTTCAGAAAATTAAATTTTCATAACACATACATAAAGTACAGAAGAAAAGAGTTACAATAATTTGGTTTGAATGTACGACCCGAATTGAATCACCTAAGAACTAAATGTTATGTGTTCAAAATTATTTAACGAATCTTACTCAAAATTACACAAAGTTATATAAAATTACTTTAAATAAAGTTAACCTCTAATAATTTTTGATAGCCATTGACAGCCGTTTAGCTAATATTTTTATTGGCTGGTTAAGCTAGCTGATAAAAACCTTATGGCTTGTAACACTAGCTTCTTGGCCTAACCAACGATAAAACACCAACTGCTTTACAAGAAGTTGGAAGTAGTACAAAAATGTATTACGAAATCCAGTTGGGAGTAGCTGTGTCACATAGGAGGAGTGAGAGATAGCTTGCTGAGGATAGGGGTGGTTCTCACTTGGACCAGTTACACAATATAGCCGGTGCTCACCTACCTTTAGGGAAAGTATCTGCTAACCAATCCAGATAGCATACCTGCAGTAATATACGATAGATTACTAAGAGTAATGGGTACAGCAATGCTCTGCTTCCACTACCGGAGGAAGGTAGTGGCTTGAGATATAGGCTAGGTTATAGCAGTATTCAAGAGATAGCTTAAAATACGAACCTGGTGGCGGTAGAACTACAGGTACTACTAGTAGGTAATCTCGGGACACCAAGGTTTAGAAAGTAACCATGAGGTTATGATCGACTAGACAAGGCCCTTGCACCTACTTGGAAGTATATGATCAGCAATATGAGAGAAGTGGGGAATATAGTGATTAGTTGAATGACAAAATAGAGAGTGGTCCAAAAATAAAGATTATACAAAGATTATACAAAAAATGAGGTATGGAAAGCTCTAGTAAGTTTAGATCACAGATAGTCAAGAATGTCTGATCTGTAGTACTTAAATAGTATAACATTGTATTACATAATATATACAAACATATACTCGATAAAAGTCTTCGATACAAGACCTCACCTTAAAAAAAAAAAAAAAAAGAATAAAATAAAGCATTCATCATTTGCATATTTATTATAGTTTTAATGAAGTATATAATCGATTATTATTAACATTATTAGTTTGATATAGCAGAACTAACTAATTCATGATAGTCTATATTCAGTTCATTAAAATCCTATATTACAAATTTAGGATTTCTCGAAAGAATGAATATGTTTTAAACAAAATAAAATTTATAGAATTATGCTCTTGAAATTTTAAAAAAGACAGAATTTATAGAATTATGTCTAAGACTTTCATATATATCAGCAGCCAATATATAAAGTTTTGGTGTTATCATAATGAATAAAAAAAATATATTTTCCAATTGCAAATAAATTTTATATATATATAATTTTTTGATTTATTTGATTTATTTTCAAGGTTTTTTATAGAGCTAGTATTAGGGGCATGCCATTTATTATGTAATTTTTACTATGGATACATAGTCAGAGGTAGTGATCACGTTTATATATTATATTAATCAATCAGAATTAGATAAAATGATCACACCATACATGGGTAGAGGTAGCTACTAAGTAAAATATATTACGTAATAAATGGCATGCCCCTTAGGCTTTTAGCCAAGTACTAATTGGTTATATTTATACACGTGATTAATATTCAAAGTAGACAATCATTTACATAATTAGCATTATACTATATAAACAATCAAAACTTACTTTGCTTTAGCTGACCAAAATTGGTACACAATATAAGTTTGTAAAATTCATATAAAAAATTTTTTAAAAACTATATTAACTAGTACTTAATAAAACCTGTTAGTTATAAATTCAAGATATTTTGTTTTGTTCAGATATCAATTTCGTGATCTCTGATAAGTTTTATAAGATTTGAAAGCATATTTGAGTTCACAAAGTTCAAATACTATTTTAAAAAAGGAATTGCAGAATTATTAAGTAATTTATTTCATTAGAGTAATGGTTTTAGCCTAAATAAATTCTAAAAACTTAAAAATTTATTCAAGCCTAAGAGTATCATAATTGGGCTAATGTTTTTAACTTGTCAAATATTAATAACTCTAAACTATATACCAATCATTTACTTTTGTAAATCTGCAGAAATTCTGATTAAACTTGTAATATCAACTTTAATTTATTTTGTAACAATCTCGTAAAGTTTGAGACTATACCAAGATTCGCAAATAATTCTAATAGTAGTTAAATCATCAAAATTGGCTTAGTAGAACCCAAGATACTTGGGATCAAAAAAGAGAACATAAGAATTTGCAAATTTACTATTATACAAAGTATAATACTTTGTATAATAGTGAATTTGCAGATCCTTATGTTTTTTTATTTGATCCCAAGTATTTTGGGTTCCACCAAGCCAATTTTGATGATTTAACTACTATTAGAATCAGGAGAACATCCTTTTCAAAGCACAAGAAGTCTTTACTTAATAGCATTATTCATATTTTTAAAAAATTATTTTAACCAATCATATTATTATATAGAGTAAGTCACTTATTTGACCTAAAGAACATAGTAAAGAATTGATCAACTTTAGTGGAAGATCCCATTCTTCTGTTTCAAATTAAGAACTAAAACTTTCAACAAAAAAGTATTAAATGCCAAAGAATATATATTTAAAAGGGAAAAGGTTTTTCAAGCACCCGTATGATCATGTATTCCTATATGCATGATATAAATAAGATTATCAAGATAATTATTGTTTATTTTTTATTTTTTTCTTTTGTTTTGATTTTTTTTTTATATTTTCGTTTACTAATTTTTTTTTCTTTTTTAGCTATTGTCGCTAGTGTCGTTATTGATATTGTTTTGGTGTCATCGTTGGTATCATCGCAGGTGTTGTTTCAAGTATCGTCGCTAGTGTTGTTGTTGGTGCCATCATTGGTGCTACCGTTAGATTTTCTTCTTGGTGGGTAGTCTTGTACGTTTCTTTGGTGGTGGTCTTGCACGTCATCGTTAGTGTCATCGCAGGTGTCGTCACTAGTACCGCCATTAGATTTTTCTTCTTGGTGGGTGGTCTTTCACGTTTCTTCGCCGGTAGTCTTGGATGTTTCTTTGGCGGTGGTCTTGGATATTTCTTCGGCGGTGGTCTTACACGTTTCTTCGGCGGTGGTTTTGTTTTCGGTAGTGGTCTTGCATGGTTCTTTGGTGGTAGTCTTGTATGTTTTTTTGGTGGTAGTCTTGCACATTTCTTTAGTGGTAGTCTTGCCATTTCTTTGGTGGTGGTCTTGCACGTTTCTTCAGTAGATTCGTCTTGGCTTTAAGTCGTCGGTGCTTGTGGCTTCACTATAGTTTTTGTTGTTGCATCGTAGTATATATTAGAGTAGATTAGAGTTCAGGTTAGGGTTTGAGTTAGGTTAGGGTTCGGGTTCTGGTTAGGGTTCGGATGTTTGTCACTTGTGTTTTTTTTTTAGTATAGGTGATTTATCATTATTGTATTGTATTTTTTTTTTTTTTTATTAATAAAAAAATCTTAGAATTTTTAAAATTTTTTTATAAAATTTATATTGATGCTGATTGGCCGGTTACAAGCAAGTGATCATGTGTTCACGTAATCAGTTTTGATTGGTCGATCACAGGGATGCACGGCTGTGCAGGTGCGTGGAATTTCCAAACTCTTTTTAAAATTTAAAAAGACATATATATATGCTTTTAAATAAATTCAATTTAAATGATTTTTTTGCATAATTTTTATATATAAAATTGGGTGAGTCAACTCATTTGATCTTTAAGTAATTGCACTCAGTTGGACATGTTTCTTGACTAATATAAATTGTTCAGGGCCTTATAATATTTACAAATAAACTTAATTGTAGTAGCTGTTATTTTAAAAATTTGTAACTATGAAATAAAACATGTTAGAACTCCAATTTGAATTAGTCTAAATTACGAAATATAATATGAAATCTAAATCTAAATATACATAAAACAGGACCCTGGACATCTAGTACAGAAATCATATGTTATTCATTTCAGCAAAAACCTCTAAAATTTGAAAAGCAAAAAAACAGTTTTTGACAATTATCTTGGTATCTAGTAGTTCAATTTAAATAAACTTTTTTTAAAATAAAGCTCTCTATAAAGCATATCTAATAATAAAAAGTTCACTCAATTTTGTTTATTAGATCAAAAATTATTTAAGTAAATATAGTTTTGTTATTTTTAGCAAATTAGATCAAAATTGGCCAAAATTTAGTTATGATCTATATAAGAGATATTTGGGATCCTCATAATACTATATAAACTTGTAGTACTTTGGATTCTTGTTAGGGCTGCCAAAGTTCTTCTAACTACTTTAATGATTGGTATAAGAAAGCTTCCAGAAATCAGCTAATTTCTGGATAGGTGGGTGGATTAGCTAAAGCATCAGATGTAATTCTTGCCAAAATTTCATAATTTTAGCTAAAGTTGCAAAATTATTTTTAACCAAAATTATAAATTTATTAATAATATTTATGTAATAATTAATAACTTTTGATCTACTAGACCAAATTTGATGTTCAATACCAAAATGATTCTCTCAATAAGAGGATTTTAGCGAGCCCAAAATTGTTAAAATCTAATTACATGATCCTGTGATTGAAATAGATTTGTATTACTATAAAAGTTCTATAATTTATTAATAACTAGCATATAACCCGTCGCGTTGCTCTGGGTTTACTATATATTTCTAAATAAGCTATCCTTATTGGTAAAAGTTATTAAAGGTAGTCTATTTTTAGATTATTAAATTTTTCAAAAAATTGTAAAGTATACTAATAATAAGTTGTTCAAATAGTACTAATAAATATATTTTAATAATCTTAAACAACTTTACTTAATTATAACTTTAAAATATTTAGTAAATTTTAAATTTAAATCTGAAATAAAATCAAATAAATCTGGTTTGGGTTTGAATTAAAAATTTTGTATTTAAATTTATAAATTTTTTAAATCAAATTAAATTTTAAATATTTGATTAAATCAAATTAAATTAAATTGTGAACCCTAATTGATTTATTTAAACTAAATAAATAGTAAGAGCAATATAAACTTAGCTTGGGTTTATTTGAACCTGAAATGGAATTAAATAAACCTGACCTAGATTTGTTTGAATTCAAAAATAGAGGTTTTTTTTGGACTCATTTTTTATTCTGCTCTTTATATATTAATTTATAAAAAATAAAGTTTTTTAATACTATATTAGAGTTCTTTTTTAGAAATATAATACCAAAAAACTTTTATTTTTTGTAGATTAATGATATATAGAGGTGCAGAATAAAAAATAGGGTTCTATGAAAAGAACCTATTTTAATATGGTACAAATAGTTTAGTCGCATCAAATTTTATAGTAGTGCTGAAAATTTTGTTGATCATTTACTTATAAAATTGAATTTAATTGGTTAAAATTTTTATATATTATTTAATTTTTTTATCAATTGTGCTAAAAATTTTAAAAATTTATAAATTTAAAATTACATCTTCTCAAAAATAAGCACAAAATTCTTAAAAATAAAATACGTAGTTTGATAGACTTTGTCAAAAGCTATTAAATTATATATTTTATTTTGCAACTTTAAAATTTTTTATTAAAAAGATACAATTTAAGGGTAGGGTGTACAAATTTCCAATTTCATATAAAATCGATTGTAGATTAACTTTGTGTAACCAATTTATATGATATCATATGATTTACATATAAACATCATATGATCTGACCAATCAATTCTTTGTACAACCTACAAAAATCATATAGCGTTCTACAAAAATTTAATTATATGTAAAGTTGATTTTTTTTAAAGCAATGGATATTGCACAACTTTATTATTATAAACAAACTATTTAAAACTACCTATTATATAAATTTTATACAAATTGATCAAAATCTTAAAAAAATTTATCGGAAGCATTTTTTTATTTACTATATAAAATTTCAATATACCACGTAGATCATATGAAAAATGATCTATGTTCACCCTACCTTTAAAAAAAATTTATTAATTGATTTAATGTTTTTAGACAGATTACACTATATAATATTAAAAAGGCAATTACTATTTGTACACTAGTGTATAAACATGGATAAATATGATAAATTAACACAGATACATATAATAGCTTATAAAACCACTCTTCGGGCTTTAACAAAAAAAAATTCTTGCAAAATTTTATATAAACTATAGCCCCTTCTAATTCCAAAGCTGACCCTAACCCTAATCTTAAATCGGATTTAATTTTGGTCTATAGTTTATATTTTATGCAGATTTGCAAATCAATAATTAGTACTTGTGTACATACACGTAGTATACAAATAGTTTTTTCCTATTAAAAAAGTACATCTTTTTTGTAAATTAATAACATAATATAGAGTTATAGGATAAGACTAAAACTGAATTAATAAATCACTATTTTGTAGTAGTACTAAAAAATTTTTTATTTTATTTTATTTTTGTTTTTTGTTTTTAAATCTAAATAAATTCGAACTTGGTTCAAATAAACCTAATCTTTGTTTGAATAAACCAATTTTTGAATCAAACAAACCTAATATTAGTTTAAATAAATCTGATCTTGGTTTAAATAAACTTGATTTTTTTTTAATTTAAATAACCCAATTTTGGTTCAAATAAACCCAATTTTAGTATAAATAACACTAATATTGGTTCAAATAAACCTATTTTTGTTTATTTAAACCCAGTTTTGGTTAAAATAAATCTGTATTTGTTTATTTGAACCTGATTTTGGTTCAAATTTTGGTTAAACTTAGATGCAAACAAAAATGTTGCCAAAATAAAACTTGTGTAATATTACACGACATTAATTTCGTGTAACTAAAAATTATTTTTGTAAAAACAATACAATGTGCCTTTGTGTAACATAAGTGCATAAAGCAGCCAATCAGATTTTATTTTTGTCTTTATATATTTGTCTAGCCAATTAGATTTAATTTTTATCTACACCATTCTATTTTGTATAATAGATTATAATCTATTTATAGTAACACAAATTTATTTGATTTTAGGATTCTGTAATTGCATTTTAATGGTTTTGGGCTTGTTAGAATCTTCTCATTAAGAGGATCATTTTGGTAGTTAAATCATCAAAATTGGTCTAGTAGTTTAGAAGTTATTAACAATTAAAAATTAAATTTTAATTGTTAATAACTTCTAATCTACTAAGCCAATTTTAATGATTTTTTACCAAAATGATCCTTTCAATTTAGCAAGCCCAAAATCGTTAAAATCCAATTACAGGATTCTAAGATCAAAATAGATTTGTATTATTATAAATAGGTTATAATTATTTAATAAATTATAGAACTTTTATATAGTAATACAAATCTAGTCTGATCACAAAATTCTGTAAGGGCGCTGACATTTATTAGATAATATTTTAGAGGATAGGTGTCAAAAAAATCTTACCTTAGTTAAATTTGATTGGCCAAAATTCTATTTATAGATCTTACCTAGGGTGGGGTGTAAGCCTCTATAGTAAATAGATATTAGGTAATAAATGTCAGTGCCCTAATTGGATTTTAACAATTTTGGGCTTACTAGAATCCTTTTATTAAGATGATCATTTTGGTAGTTGAATTATCAAATTTGGTCCAGTAAATCAAAAGTTATTTACTATTAAATGTTATTTAACTTTTTAATAATCATAAGTATGACTAGCTAATTGGGGTATTAGGTGTAAATAGGTAGAGATAGGCTTATAGTAAACAAAAATCAGCTGATTTCTAAAAGCTTTTTTATTAATAACAATATGAAATACTTGAGTATACTTCTTTTCTTTTGTTTGTAATCTTCACTATACTATATAAATCAACTAATAAATTCAATAAAAAAAGATTCTATTCAATTAACAAAGAAGTAAAAATTTTTTTTATAATTATTATTTTTTTAAAAGATATATTGTATTTATTATATTTGTATTAAGATATCAATTATTTGTTTTAAAAGCTTTGAATTTTACAATAGTAACTTGTTTAATTTATTCATTCGATTTGTAACTAAATAAAATTTTTTTTTAATTTATTATATAGACAGAACCCTGGACATCTCTCATATAGGTTATAACTGGATTTTGATCAATTTTGGCCCAATTTGATAAAAATGACAAAATATATAAGGGTAGGGGGAACATAGATCATTTTTCATATGATTTTGGTGGTACAATAGGATTTATATAGAAATTGAAAATATGCTACTAATAAAACTTTTTATAGTTGTAATTAATTTTAGCCAAAATTTTATAATATATAGAACAATATGTTCTTTTTATAATAGCAAAGTTTTAATAAATAAAACTTTTAAAAAATTTATACTTTTATATATTGTAAAGTTTCTCCCAGTTGGCTCAAATTTCTCACAGTTACACAAAATGACTAATTTTGATTGGTTGATATCATATGATCATCATATGATTTTTGTAAACAATTCATAATACTCTATCTTTAAACACCTGTTTCTCAGCAAATATTTAACTAATTTTAATAATTTTACTATTATTAGAATCAGAAGAATCTATTCTACAACTTTCAATTAATTTTTATAAGTAGTTTACTTAATTAAATATTTTTTAATTTTTAATAAAAAAAAAATTTACAATATGTTTTATATATAATTTAAAATTTGTTCCTCCTACCCTTAAATAACTTTTGATCTAGTAATCAGAATTGAATGAACTTTTTTTTTGTTAGAACTTTTTTTTGTTAGATGCGCCTCACGAGAGCTTTATTTTTAAAAAAAGTTTGTTCAAATTGGTCCACCGGATGCAAAAATAATTGTCAAAAACTGTTTTTTGCTTCTCAAATTTCACTAAAAAAACAAGTATGACCTCTATACTAGATGTCCAGGGTCCTATATAGACTATATTAATCACTAATTTGTAGGTATTAATATAATATTAAATAGCTTAAATAATTATACTATATAACTAGATAATCATTACTATATAATTACTACTAAATTAATGTAAATAAGATTTTTTAATTTTTATAACTTTTTTTGAAAATATTTAGTAGCTATTTTATCAAATAAGCTATTTGTTTTTTATTTTAATATAAGTTTTCTTTTTTTGATTATTTTTTTATTTAATTCTTTGATTTCTTTAATCAGAAAATAGAAAAACAGATTATAAACTAAATAAATATTTAAAATAATTAGAGTAGTAATAGAAGATTTATTTAAATATCTGATTATAGTATTGTTATAAGGCAGATCTGAACATTTGTGGACAATTGTAAACAAAAAAATAAATCTAAATTACTTAAAATTTTATTAAGATAACCTATTTTTTCCTTTTCAGAAAAATATTCAAAACTATAAAAAATATATAATTATGTCTTTTATAAACTAATTTAAAGTCAAAATATTCCTTGGACAGTTGTAAACACTATAGACATTTGGATGTGGACATGGGTAAAAAAAGTCTTGAACATAGTAGATACAAAAACACTGTCTGATTAGATATTCAAATATAAATATATATGCTTTTTATTTGTTTCAAGTAGTATTTTATTAAGAAATTTTTTAAATCCAATTAGAAATTAATTAAAATCTAATAATTTCATTTTAATCTGAATTTCATTATAATCTGTCACAATAATTATTGCTTCAGTTGATTAAGTGCAATAGAGATTATAATCAATAAAATTGAAACTATTTGCATCATAACTAATTAATTTACTATATATTGATTTCAATTATTAATATCTCTAGTAGTTAGCTTGTAATTAATTATAATTAGATATCAAAATTTTCTAATATTTTAAAAAAACTGCCAAATATTTACCAAGGCATAATAAAAAAAACTTCTAATTAGTAATTTTATACGAAAAAATTATTGCTTTCAATATAATTTAATAAACTACCATTTTGTATATCTGAAATTAATAAATATAGTAATTGATTATTAGTTATAATGGACCTGTGGATCGATAGCATAGCGATTATGCTTCCAGGCCTCCATTTGAAGATTGCCAGTTCAATTATGCCTGGCGGTAATTGAATTTAAAAGTCAGAACCTGATTTAAAAATAACTGAAATTACAAGACGTAGTAAGAGGCCCAAATACTTCATAAACTTGTAGCGGCGTCACTGTGTAATGTTATGTACCTACAGATGATTGGACTGAAGAAGATCGGCTATTCTTGTAGAAAGTATAAATAATATAGTGCCAACCCACATTTGGGCAGCTAAGGGCAAGCCAGATGNGATCGTAATTAATATCAGATTTTTTATTGTGTAATTTCTCAATATAATATTGCCATAAAGTCTTAATATTGATGTAATATCTTCTATTTCGTCAATTCTTTGTTTCACCTATACGATTTGGGAAGAAATATATCAACTATTTTATCAGCAATATGTAATTTTTTAAAGCGTTATAAATATAAATAGGATAAGTTTCTTCATCTTGTTTTATTTACAATTCTTTTTAGTTTTGTTTCAATTCACAATTCTTTTAAGTTTTGTTTCAATTTGCAAATCTTTTTTTTCGCAGTTATTATTTTTTTACATATTAAAATCATGGATACAGTTGTTTCACATAGAAGACAATATAATGAAAAAAGGGGCTTGTTGGAAGTGGAAGCAAGAGAAGAAGATCATCATCTTTATCTTCTTCAAAAGGTAATATATATCAGGAATTTTATGTTTTGTGTAATTTTATATATTAAGCCAGGCTATTATATATTATATATATATATATATAAATAGAAAGCGAAAACCTCCAGTTTCACCAATTTATATTAGCAGCAGCAGCAGTAATAACAAAAGTGGTAATAGCGATATTGAAAATATTGATATCGGTAGTGAAAATGATATCGTAGCAGCACTCCGGGTACGTTTTTTATGTTTGGATATAAGTATCGGGTCCTGATAGAAATATAAAACAGCATCCATAATTTACATTAAACCAGTATTGTTATAGATAATACAAAAATAATACCATATGGTATTATTTTTGTATTATCTATAACATTACTACTGGTTTATCGTAAATTTTGAATGTACTAGTAACAGCTAGTTTAATTTGCATATAATATCTGATAATTTTTTTTATTATAATAGACTGAAATCCTCTTAGTCATTGAGAGTCTAAACGAACGGGATAGACCAGACCCTGCCAAGCAATGGCATGAATTTGGAGATCATTTTATCACAAACTCCCTCCCGGCTATTATGCATGATATTGCTTACCCTGCTACTAACGACCAAGTGCTATATGTAATCTGGCAATACCATAAACATTAACATAAGATGTATTTGGAAAAAATGCAGCCAGCGAGGCGTGAACGACAAAAAAAAAGAAGAAGAAAGAATACGCAGCCATCGCAGGTATATTATTATTATTAATATACATATATAAATATCAGCAATATATATCTACTCTTATTATTATTTAATATTATTGTTATTTTTATTCTTTTTTAATTTAATTTATTTTATTTTTACTCATTAATTTAATTTAATTTAATTTTTCATTATATTTTTACTTATTAATTTAATTTAATTTATTTATTTTGTTATTTATTTTCACTTATTTTAATTTTTTATTTTTTTTAATTTATTTTTAGAAACTCCAAAGATGAATGAGTGGCTTTAAACATTTACTAACAACACAAAGCCACTCATTATACAGAAATTTTTCAAAGAATGTATCCGAAGAACAAGCAATTGCTGATATTTACTGGGCATTGCAGTTTCGAGGTTACCATAGTGACGAAATTTCTGAAACCAATGCTGAAAAGGCTGATAGGGAGCAAAGAGACAAAAACCGTGATAAAAATAACAACCACAACGACCAGGTGGTCAAAGTATTAGACAAAGGCTAGCAATCCCGAAAGGTAAGATCTAAGCCTATATAAATATCGGTATTATGCTTACCCACGAGTAATTGTTTTTGAACCTGAACAAATTTTATTGGTCTAAATTTAACATTAATGCTGCTAAAGGAAATGAGGCTTCAGGTTTTACCAGATTCAGCCTTAAGGGTAGGGGGAACATAGATCATTTTTCATATGATTTTGGTGGTACAATAGGATTTATATAGAAATTGAAAATATGCTACTAATAAAACTTTTTATAGTTGTAATTAATTTTAGCCAAAATTTTATAATATATAGAACATTATGTTCTTTTTATAATAGCAAAGTTTTAATAAATAAAACTTTTAAAAAATTTATACTTTTATATATTGTAAAGTTTCTCCCAGTTGGCTCAAATTTCTCACAGTTACACAAAATGACTAATTTTGATTGGTTGATATCATATGATCATCATATGATTTTTGTAAACAATTCATAATACTCTATCTTTAAACACCTGTTTCTCAGCAAATATTTAACTAATTTTAATAATTTTACTATTATTAGAATCAGAAGAATCTATTCTACAACTTTCAATTAATTTTTATAAGTAGTTTACTTAATTAAATATTTTTTAATTTTTAATAAAAAAAAAATTTACAATATGTTTTATATATAATTTAAAATTTGTTCCTCCTACCCTTAAATAACTTTTGATCTAGTAATCAGAATTGAATGAACTTTTTTTTTGTTAGAACTTTTTTTTGTTAGATGCGCCTCACGAGAGCTTTATTTTTAAAAAAAGTTTGTTCAAATTGGTCCACCGGATGCAAAAATAATTGTCAAAAACTGTTTTTTGCTTCTCAAATTTCACTAAAAAAACAAGTATGACCTCTATACTAGATGTCCAGGGTCCTATATAGACTATATTAATCACTAATTTGTAGGTATTAATATAATATTAAATAGCTTAAATAATTATACTATATAACTAGATAATCATTACTATATAATTACTACTAAATTAATGTAAATAAGATTTTTTAATTTTTATAACTTTTTTTGAAAATATTTAGTAGCTATTTTATCAAATAAGCTATTTGTTTTTTATTTTAATATAAGTTTTCTTTTTTTGATTATTTTTTTATTTAATTCTTTGATTTCTTTAATCAGAAAATAGAAAAACAGATTATAAACTAAATAAATATTTAAAATAATTAGAGTAGTAATAGAAGATTTATTTAAATATCTGATTATAGTATTGTTATAAGGCAGATCTGAACATTTGTGGACAATTGTAAACAAAAAAATAAATCTAAATTACTTAAAATTTTATTAAGATAACCTATTTTTTCCTTTTCAGAAAAATATTCAAAACTATAAAAAATATATAATTATGTCTTTTATAAACTAATTTAAAGTCAAAATATTCCTTGGACAGTTGTAAACACTATAGACATTTGGATGTGGACATGGGTAAAAAAAGTCTTGAACATAGTAGATACAAAAACACTGTCTGATTAGATATTCAAATATAAATATATATGCTTTTTATTTGTTTCAAGTAGTATTTTATTAAGAAATTTTTTAAATCCAATTAGAAATTAATTAAAATCTAATAATTTCATTTTAATCTGAATTTCATTATAATCTGTCACAATAATTATTGCTTCAGTTGATTAAGTGCAATAGAGATTATAATCAATAAAATTGAAACTATTTGCATCATAACTAATTAATTTACTATATATTGATTTCAATTATTAATATCTCTAGTAGTTAGCTTGTAATTAATTATAATTAGATATCAAAATTTTCTAATATTTTAAAAAAACTGCCAAATATTTACCAAGGCATAATAAAAAAAACTTCTAATTAGTAATTTTATACGAAAAAATTATTGCTTTCAATATAATTTAATAAACTACCATTTTGTATATCTGAAATTAATAAATATAGTAATTGATTATTAGTTATAATGGACCTGTGGATCGATAGCATAGCGATTATGCTTCCAGGCCTCCATTTGAAGATTGCCAGTTCAATTATGCCTGGCGGTAATTGAATTTAAAAGTCAGAACCTGATTTAAAAATAACTGAAATTACAAGACGTAGTAAGAGGCCCAAATACTTCATAAACTTGTAGCGGCGTCACTGTGTAATGTTATGTACCTACAGATGATTGGACTGAAGAAGATCGGCTATTCTTGTAGAAAGTATAAATAATATAGTGCCAACCCACATTTGGGCAGCTAAGGGCAAGCCAGATGAAGCCTTGTTCACAGTAACTTTCCGAGCGGCCGAAGTTCTATCGATAAAAACTGAAACATTGCAGGAGGAAGGACCCAAAAGGTCATTTGGGCGGTGAAAGGCAAGCCAGATAGCTTATCTGAAATGGGTTCAGTGGAGAAAGCTCATACAAAGAGTTACAAGATAATAGCACTAGGTTGTAAGATAAAAAAAAAAGATTATTAGTTATAACTAAAAACAGCTAATATCTATAAAGGAGCTTCCAGAAATTACATAATTTTTTGTTACTAATAATTTCAAAATTTTACCCCATTCACCCATACCTGATATCTATTAGCCAATCAAATTTTATATTTTTTTAATAAAAATTATTTATATATCCAATTTTTGGAATTAATAATAACTTTTGACCTACTGGTCCATTTTGTATGATTTAACTACCAAAATGCTTGTCTCGATGAGATGATTTTAACAAGTCCAAAATAGTTAAAACCTAATAACAGAATCCCAAAATCGTTTAAAATTTTGTAACTTTAATAGTGATTTTTTAAGAGTAGAGAGTATATAGATCATTTTTATATAGTTTTTATATGGTATTTTGAAATTTTCATATAAAATTGACATATGCTACTGATAAAACTTTTTTAAATTACAACTAATATTTATTAAAATTTATAAAATATAAATAAAACAACAGTAATTATAAAATGCACCTATGGTGTTAAACACTATAGATAAATTAGATTGGCAAATTTGTATAACAAAAACAAAAAAATAAACTTTTTATAAAACAAAAAATAAATTTTTATTACCTTAGGGTTAGGGTGAGACCTCGGATAGAGCAGGGGGCATAGTTTATACCAAAATTTAGCAAGGAATTTTTTTAATTAGAGCCCCAAAGGCGGTTTCATAAGCAAAATTTTGAGTTATAAATGTTTTTTTAAAAAATAAACAAAAAAACCAAAATTTTATGTTATACCTGATCTTAAATTATGTTTGGCTATTCTCATAGTTTTGTGTAATATGGTGTTCAACACCATAGGTGCATTTTAGTAAACTCGATAAAACAATTCATCTATTATGGTAAAATTTTGAACTATTATTATATTTTAAAAAAATATACTTATATATATCATAAAGTTTTTCTGGATTGGCCAAAAATTCTCTGGGTGCACAAAATTGCTAATGCTGATTGGTCAATTTATGTAAATTTCTAAATTAGTTTTATTACTAAATTTTAATACCCAATTTTTAAAATTTCATATTTTATTGAGTTTTTAAGGGGCATGCCAATTATTACGTAATTTTTACTATGGATACTTAGTCAAAAATAGTGATCATGTCATAATATTATATTAATTAATCAGAATTAGATAAAATTATCATACTATACATGGGTAGAGGTGCTACTAAGTAAAAAATATTACGTAATAAATGGCACACCCCTAACCAATTTTAATAATTTTACTATCATTAGAATCAAAAAACACTTGCTTTACAAACTTGGCTTAAAATATGTAAGTTTATTTATTATAATTTTTTATAAAATTAAATATAAAAAAAATTTACTATTAAGTTTATATAATTTTAAAATAGTCTACCCTTAAAATCACTAAGTACTGTAAATAGGTTTAGGCCACAAATAAGTATTTAGATTTACTTAAATATATGTCTGAGTTTTTATTCTTAGCATTAGATTTAAAAAAATGAAATTTCTTCTGTATTGTAAAAGTTTCTATTAAATTTAATAAAGATAAAAGCAAGGTCTTACCTTAACATTTTTAAAAAAAAAAAAAAACACTAAGTAAATTTCTTTAGTATTGAATAATTTTGATTCACTGACCCGTTTTGGATGATTTAACTACCAAAATGTTTGTCTCAGTGAAACAATTCTAACAAGCCCAAAATCGCTAAATTCCAATCACAGAATCCCAAGATCGATAAAAATTTGTATTGTTAATAACAATTCAAATCTTTATCGATCTTGTAATCCTGTAATTGGAATTTAGCAATTTTGGGCTTGTTAGAATTGACTTACTGAAATGAACATTTTGGTAGTTAAATTATCTAAAACGGGCCAGTGGATCAAAAGTTATTCAATATTAAAGAAATTTACTTAGTGATTTTAAAAAATCACTATTAAAATTACACAAAAGTTGAATGATCTAGGTACTCTGTGATTAGATTTTAACCATTTTGGATTTGTTAAAATCGTCTCATCAAGATGAGCATTTTGGTAGTTAAATCATCTAAATTGGCCTAGTAGATCAAAAGTTATTAATAATTTTATAATTTTATACTTTTGGCCAGAATTATAAAATTTTGACTAGAATTATAACCTGATATTTTGCTGACCCCGCACACCTACCCAAAAATTACGTAATTTCTGAAAGCTCCCTAATAATATTAAAAAAAGCTTTAAATTACCCTTCAAATCTATATTATCAATAAAATAAAATTTAATTACTTTTCAAATTGGCAATTTGGTTGATCTTATATTCTACTTTAACAATAGATTTTAAAATAATTATATAGTAATGTTCAAAATTTATAAAAACTTAATATAATAGAATTGAAGTATATATATTTTTAAGCAAAGAATATCTTCAAAAAACAAAATTACTCTTACTAATAAACAAAAAAAATTATTGAATTTAAAAATCAAAACTCTAATACTAGCTATGTTAAACTTATTTAATAAAAAAAAAAAAATATATAACCTTGAAGTTCATCCAAATACAATTAGTTGCTTAATTAAAAATAAGAAAAATATTAAAAAAAACTCTATAAAAAAAAAAAAACTGTTCAATTTTTAGAGCTTGAAAATGCATTGCACAAATAGGTTCTTCAAAGTTAAAAAAATTACCAATTACTAATACAATTTTAGTAAAAAAAGCAAAAGGCTTTGCTAAAATATTAAACATACTTAATAGTAGTCTTAAGTTCTCCAAATGGCTAATTGGCCAAGTTCAAAAAACAAAATAATATAATGAATAATAAACTATGAAGAGAAAAAAACCTCTGCAAATCATATGGCTGTTGCTCTTGCTATTCCTCAATTAAGAGAATTGTTAGAAAGATATAAGTTAAAAGATATATAAGAAAGATAAGAGTATTGTGACCAGAGGGAGTATTGTGGCCAAGTGAAATATCTTGTAATTTAGTAATCAAAATTGGACAAATTTTATACTATTCGATTCATCTTATTAAAACAAATGAATGATATAAAATTTGCCCAATTCTGATTACTAGATCACAAGATATTATCATTTATACAAAATATAAATTTTTGCATATATTTGAAATTTATTTTTATTTTTTTTTTGTTAAAGTGTTCACCTTGGGACTTAGAAAATTTTATTCAAAATATTAGGACTATCGGTTCCCTATAGGGAGCCATTGGCATTTGTTACTAGAGGTCTAATTTGATGAATAATATTCACTGAATATTCACTGAATATTCAATATTCAAATATATAATTTTTCACTAAATGAATATTCGAATATTTAAAATTTTACTGAATATATTTATTGAATATTCATTGAATATATATATATATAAGTTTATAATTTTATTTTATTTTTTAAATTTATTTGCAATTTTATTGGCTAATTTAAGTAAGATAGTTATATAATTTTTAAAATTGAAATATATTTATTATTCAATGAATATTCAGTGAAGATTCGAATATTATTCAAAGTTTTTGAACAAATATTTGAGTAATAAAATATTGAACAAATGAATATTCAAATACTTATTTTTTGAACAAGTCAGACCTCTATTTGTTATATTGATGAGGATACAACTAGCTACATGTACAACTTTTGGTTGTCTAATTTAAGTAGTCTATCTAAAGGTTCTATCCTGCGGGTTTTATACTAGCTGCTATACTTGCAACTCAACTAGGAGATTGACTATTTAAACTCTTTGATCCCTGTCTCTTCTGTCAACCTATCCTGTATCACCGAAACAGGCCTGTTACATAAGTCAGTCAGCTGGTTTTGAATGCTTATTCACTGTCCTTAAAACCTAGCCAGATATTTCTGGCCCTTTTATCCTTGGTGAAAGACTTGGTAGAACAGTCCCTGACCTATACAGGTATTATCTATGCTTTGGTAACTTATGTATTCACTGAGGCGAACAACTTGCAGTTTGGAGATACCCTGCAACCCCTACCATTACCTACTTTTGCTCTTGTAAGATTTACTCTAACTCTGGTACCTACCATCACTTTCCTATGGTATTTCCCCGGTATATCCCAGACTTTCAATGCAGTTGGCCTGTAAGGGTCGATCTACCTGGTATTAGATGCCATTATGGTTTTTTCCACCTGGTACCTACTTCTATAGTATAGGTTCTTTTCCTCTAGTACGACTCTGGCGGCCAGGTTAGTAGATCTTTGTCCCTGAGGTTGACATCCAGTTTTCCAGCTTCGGTTCAATATTCCAGTTTTGGTAGTACTGTCAAAGATCTTTGCTATCTTCTTACTCGTGACTTGCCAAATAGGTTTCCGTTTTTTTAGTTCCTTGGATTTGTTTGTATCACAAGACACAACTTTACTCAAAAGCTCCTATTCAAAATGATAACCAAGAATTACAGGTAATTTATCTAATCGATCAACAGGAAACAGTTACCAAAATACAGATCTATTTTTTTTTAAACATCACTAGTAGGATTTGAACCCTAGACCAGTGTTGTTACGAAACAGTTTTGGACAATGATTTGAACAATTTTGGACAATTTTGAACAATTAAATAAAGTAAATTTACTTAAAATTTTATTAAGATAACCTATTTTAATTTTAACTAAAATGTGTTTAGTATCTAAAAAATATATAGTTATTTTTTTAGATAAATTTATTAATTATTAAAGCCTGGACAAGCTTTGGACAATCTTGAATGTTTGGATAATCTTGAATGTTTGAACAATTTTGAACATAGTCAAGCCAAAAAAGGCTTTGGACAGCCAAAACATACAACACTGCCCTAGATCTGCCACTTGGGGTGACAACTTACCAACTTTTCTAAGTTACCACACCTCACATATTTGAATTATTACCGTATATTCCTGAAAATAAGCTACTTCAAAATAAGCTGCCCCTGATTTTTTTAAAAAATCTCAAAAATATATTAGCAGTTGCTATATATAAAACTCCTTTTTTACTAAGTAAGCTTCAAAAGTTTGATTAAATAAAGTTGTTTAGCACATCAAAATACACATATACTAAAAATTTTACGTTATTTGGACAACTTTTTATTAGTACGTTTTTTAATTTTTCTAAAAATTCAACAATACGAAAAATAAGCTACCTCACATTTTTCATATAATTTTTGGCCCAAAAAAGGAAATTAGCTAAAGCGGAATAAAATTTGGTTAGGGTTAAAGTTACCTTTTTAATGCAATTATTGTTAGAAGATTATATAGATATTAAAAATATAATTTATACAGTAAATAAATCATATGGGAGTGAGTCTGTAGAAAAGAGACAAATCATTTTTAATAAAATTTTTTTAATTTTTAAATTAAAATATCTTGACAACTATTTGATCAAATTTGCTAAAAATTTTTTTATTTTAATTTTAAAATTACAGTATATAGAATTAAAATAAAAAAAAATATTAAATTTATTAAAATAGTTGTTAAGATATTTAAGCTTAAAATCAAGAAAACTTTTACTTAAAAAAAATTTGTCACATTTCTACTAACTCACCCCCATATATTGAATTAACTTTGCTTTAGCTGACCTCCAAAAAAGGTAGCTTATTTTTGGGAATATACAGTATTAAATACATATAAAATATTTAATAGTTAATAACTTCTAATCCATTAGTTCGTTTTGAATGATTTTACCACCAAATGACTATCTCAGTAAGATGATTCTAATAAGCATAAAATTGTCAAAATCCAATTACAAGATTCTAGGATCGATATAAATTTATCTTATTTTATAAAATTATATTAGTAAAACTACAAAATTTTTACATATTTACCTTTAATGATCTTGGAATTCTGTGATTAAATTTTACCGATTTTGTGCTTGTTAGAACATCTCACTAAGATGGTCATTTTGGTAATAAAATCATCCAAAATGGACTAGTAGATTAACAATTATTCGCTGTCAAATAATTGGTTACAATACCCCCTAGAATTTAGTTTTTATATTATATTTATGTACTAATATTTATATCTAAAACTATATAAAATATAAAAGTTTTTTTATTCTTTATTAAGTATAGTTCAAATAATAAAAATTTTATTTGCTTATTAAAAAATTTTATTAGTAGAAACTTTAATCTGGCCAAATACCCTTATCTCTCTTATAATATGAATAAAACAGAATTATTCTATTAGTATAAATAAATTATATTATTCTTATTTATAAATTATTTTTGTAGACTTTTTTTTTTTTTAGTCTCAAACCTGATTTTATATTAACAACTAGAAAGTTTTAAGAGAAAAAAAAAATAAAGAGCATTTAACTATAGCTTTTTGTACCAATACAAATAGGTTATACAAAATAAAGCCTCATGTTATTAAAAAATATTTTAATATTTGTCACTTTAATACAATAAATAACAAGAGTTTTAATGCTATATACAAAACAAGTAGCAAAATATGGTGCAAGAAGCCTATACTTAACATGTTTCAATTTTTAAATCACTATAATTTTTTGTACAAGAGGTTTTTTAAAAAACTGATCGGTAACTTTGTAGAGCTATATTAGTTCTATAAATTTGCCAAATATTTTTTTGAAAAACCTTCTCTATAAAAAATTAATGCGTTTTAAAGATTACTATTGTTTTATATATAATTACTATGTGTTTCAATTTTAACTAACTTTAAAGTGCTATAACTTTTTATAAAGGCAATATTTTAAAAATCTGACCAGTAACTTTGTTAATTATAATAAGCTCTACAAATTTGACAAATATCTTTTAAAAATATTGTCTCTACAAAAAGTTAATGCATTTTAAAGTTAGCCTATTTTATTGTCTAGTATAGGCTTCTTGCACCATATAAATAATAATAGTAAGAGTAGTGATATATATTATATAATATTATTTTACTTAATATATAATAAATTACTGAGAGTATTGGGCAAAGCTTAGCTTGTACCTACACTAGTGCATGGGTAATCTCAGGACACCAAGGTTTAGGAAGTAACCGTGAGGTTACGATCGTCTGGGCAAGGCCCTTGTACCTACTTGAAAGTATAGAATCTATAGTAAATAGCGGAATAACAAAATAGGGAATAGTCCAAAAATCCAGTTTATACAGAAAATGGGATATGGAAAGCTCTGGTAGGTTTAGGTCGCAGATAGTCAAGAATGTCGGAATCTCTTGTACTTAATATAGTATAATATTTTTTTTTATTCTTTGACAGTCTCGCTAGTACTATATTAGTAAGTTACATATAAAAACCGAAGCTTATCTATGTATTAAACCCTTAGATTGCAAGTCCAACATCATCCGGCTGCGTCAACTGTGCCCAGATGCGACCTGTCGCACTAACTCCTATAGAGTTAGGGACTATTTGTCAGCCCTGTCAAAGACTAACTTTTAAATTTTTCCTACCTAAGCTACCAAGTAGGATATTTAAATTCGCAGAAAAAAGAAATAAAAGAAAGAAAAAAGGGGTATGTAAAAAGGAGGGAAAAACTAAAACAACCTAAACGAATAACCAAAATAACAAAAAGAAAAAAAAAAAAAAACAAGGAAACAAAGATAGAAAAAACAGCGATGACAGAACTGAAAAAAAGTATACTATTAAACCTGTACTAGATTGTAAAAATTATATAATACACTAAATGAATAAGTCTCTACTCTACATCTATCTAAGCATTATATATAAATGGATAAAATCATAAAAAACCCGTAGAGAACCTTGTGCCTAAAAGAACCTTCTAGAAAGAAATTTTGTGTCATGTTTCCTCCAAAATGCTTCACGTGTCATTCATTGTTTATTTCATAAGGTCGAAACTCACTCATGACTTGATTCCGGTTAGGTAGGCGTCTTCCCAATTTGGACGAAGTAAATATTGCTGATCTTTTAGAGGGGGTAAGCTGAATTTCCACTTTTTGGTGAAATTTCGAAAAGCCCAAAGAGAAATATCGCGAGTACCAAAATTGTAAAGAGTGTAAGAGTTATGCTTTGAGGAATAATAAATCTGACCAAAAGTCTACTTCTGCTTAAGCTTCTGTAGATTTTTGACAAAAAACTTCAGGGTTGTTGCCCTACTATGTATTCTATAGTAACAAAGTCTTTCACCCGGAGAGCCAAACCCAAAAGGAGAAATCTTTTTTAACTCTATTTCAGTTATCTCACATCTGATCTGAAACCCTTTATCCAAGCCGCTTCTAGATAAAGCTTTCGTTGTGTACAGATATATTAACTTCAAAGTTTTTATAGGTCGGGTTTAGTGGAAAATTTGGTACGAGGGATCGTCAGAAAGAGTTGGTCAAATAATTTGAATATAGTATAATATAGTATCACATAATATATACAAACATATACTTAATAATAAAGTCTTTGAGGCACGATCTCACTTTAAAAAAATATATATATATATATATTATTTTACTATACCCCTTACTCTCCTTTCTCTATATAAGAGAAATTTGATTGGCTATTATAAACTTCTATATTTAACATAAGATATCAGAGACTCCTCTCTCTTCTAAAATATTATATAATATTTGTTATCACTTTAATATTTCAAAATTAGCTTAAATTATTTAATCAAAAAATGCAAAACAATCCTTTTACTAGACAATACAACAAGCTATTCTATTAGTCAATTAAATCTTTATAATACAATTCTTTATTTTTTCTTAAAAACACAATATTACTTATATAACTGATAGATACTATACTGATATAATTATGTCTTTTAAATACTATTATTGAAGTCATTTTGCAAAATAGTTACTTGAAAATATGAATTTGGAGAAGATAATAAGAAGCTCAATGTTTTTGGTACTATCTAGTTTGTTGTACATGCATGAAATGAAGTATTACCAACAACAATATATAATTGCTTTTACTATACAAAGATTATTTCAAATTGTACTAAAAAATTTCTATTGCTATAGTTGTTGAAGATAAGAATACCGTACATTAAGACATAAGCTAAATGAAGATATTAGAGCACTTTGTCTCTGAAATAGAATGAATAATTAGAATACATTAATTATATGGATAAAGAATATATAGTAGAAATATTAAATAACCAAAAATAGTAAATTTAATCATTTACTAGAAGGAGCCTAAAATCATTAAAAATAATAGAAATAATGATAAAAAAGATAAAAGTACTAAAAATAAATTATTATTCACTAGAAGCTTTAAATGCTCTAGATTTACTAGGTTAACAGGAACTATTATAAGTCCAAAGTATAACATATTTTAATATATCATTAGGAAAATAAATATAATACAGATCTGTAACCCTGAAAAATTTTATCAAATTCTACAATAACTTGTATTCTAGTTGTCAAAACTTAACGATTCTGATACTATTAGATTTTTCTCGATGAGACAAGTAAAATAGTACCAAAATCATCAAGTTTCAATTACTAAATCACAAAAAAATTATATTTAAATGAATTTTATAAACATCAAACTATCTTGCCAACTAGTAGACCAAATTTAATAATTTTGTACCATTCGATTTCTCTCAATAAGACGGTTCGAATTGTAATAAAAACGTTAAAATTAGATTACTGGTTAATGAGATATTCACAAAAAACATTTTGTGGTGCAGTTCTGTGCAGAAATTTAAAAAAGAAATTTAAATTTTGTGCAGAACTGCGCCACAAAACGTTTTTTGCAAATATCTTGCTAACTAGTAATCCAATTTTAGCATTTTTGGTACCGTTCAAACTGTCTTATCGAGAGAAATTAAATAGTATTAAAATCATTAAATTTGGTTTACTAGTTAGCAAATAGTTGGATACTTATAAATTTTATTTAAAAGTGATTTTTTTGTGATCTAGTAATTGAAACTTGATGATTTTGGTATCATTCGATTCATCTCATTGAGACAAATCTAATGGTAGCAAAATCATTAAGTTCTGATCACTAGAACAGGACCCAAAACAATCTATGTAAGGTAGGATCCTGATATCTATAGTGCAAACAACCTAGTCCCAACAAATAAAATTGATGACATTCAAATTGCTAATCCTTCTTCAAAAAAAATAGTATCAAAAAATACTATCCTAAAATGTTAAATCAAAACAAGCTAAACACTTCTATGGTTTTTAATTTTTTTTAAATCTATTTATAAAAAAGTTATAGCAGGTTGAAGTTATTAGTATTTTTATAATTAAATATGAAATTTGGCTGCCCTATATATATTATAAAAACAAGCAATTTGGCCGCCCTATGTATACTAAATTTGGCCGCCTATATATACTAAATTTGGCTGCCTTATAAATTTGGTCGCCCAATATATCACTATAGTGTGAATGTGGCGTGCATGTATATAAAAATATTTTTTACTAAGTTAATGATACATCCCCACTAATTGAAAGTTGTAGAGCTCATCGAGACGCATCTAACAGTGGTTAGAACATCCAAATCGGCCTAGTGGATAGCAAGATATCGTTAAAAAACGATTGGATGACTATATAAAATTTCTGTATAAATTACATAGAGACTTTATATAGTCGTCCAATCATTTTTCGATGATATCTTGCCATCCATTGGGCCGATTTGGATGATCTAACCACCGTTAGATGCGTCTCGATGAGCTCTACAATTTCAATTAGTGGATATGTGTCGATAACTTAGTAAAAAATATTTTTATATGTATGCACGCTACATTTATACTATTACATGTGATTTGTATTACGTTACACTACAGATGATCTCCGATTAACTGGTGTGACTATCAATTAAAGTAATTTGGTAAATGAGCATGTACCAATTTGGCCGTATATATAATGAAAATATCAAAGTTGGCCATATATAATGAAAATATCAAATTTGGCCGCATATAATAAAATATCAAATTTGGCCACATATAATGAAAATATCAAATTTGGCTGCATTATGTAAATTTCAGATTTGGCCGCTAGAAAATTCCATTTGTTGGGACTAGGTTGGTTCGAACTATAGTATAAAGATCATACTTGTTTTTTTTTAGCAAAAACCCCTGAAATTTGAAAAACAAAAAACAGTTTTTGCTAATTATCTTGGCATCCAGTAGACCAATTTGAACAAACTTTTTTTAAAAATGAAGCTTTCAGTGAGTGCATCTAGCAAAAAAAAAGTTCATTCAATTCTGATCACTAGATCAATAGTTATTTAAACAAATATATTGTTATTTTCAGCAAATTGGATCAAAATTGGCCAAAATCCAGTTATGACCTATATGAGAAATGTCTGGGGTTTTTGTAAGGTTATATTTGAAATATTGCTAATAAAGGCCCGTTTTTTAAAAAGGTTATATTTAAAAAGTAGGTATTGGAGGAAAAGATTATATTTGAAAGCAGCTAAATAGCAAAAAAGGTATATTTAAAAGAATGCTAATGGGAGTAGTTTTTATAAAATGTAGTAAGGGCAGTGTCATTAATCACCTGATTATTTTTTATCAGAGGCCTACCCCCCTCCCTCTTTCTCAATATATAAATAGTCAGGTTCTTATATATAATTTCAACTTTTTTTACCCCCCCCTAAAAAATCACCTGATTTTTGTTACTCCCCTAATGAAAAATCTGGGCTATAAATACAAAAATCAAAAAAAAGCAAAAATTGAAAAAATGTAAAAATTAAATAAAATCGCACAAAACAGCTTTTTTTTTTAAGTTTTTTTTCACATTTTGTGGTATATATATTTATAATTCAGGGTAGTTTATAGATTAAATAGGCTTAAAAAATTTTGAACTTTGTTTTTTTTTTTTTTTTTTTTTTTTTTAATGCAAATCAAATGACTGCGGTGTAAACTAAATACTACATATTTCTTGCATATATTTCTCGCATTCCCACAATATTTTTTTTACACTAATTTTTTTCTTTTCNTTTTTTTTTTTTTTTAGAAAACATTTTTTTTTTTTTTTTTAGAGATATTTTATTTCAAAAAAAGTTAAAGATGAGTAAAAATTCGATCTAATGTTTGAAATATAGCTTATATATGTTGTGCATCGGATTAAAACTTGCGTCAGATTAAATCTGACACATGTCAAATGACTATCAGTTGACTAGTATTAAATGATTGGCAACAACTGGCCTAAACCAACCTCTAACTTTACCGTAATTTCACTCTAACCCTAATCTAATTTAGACCGGGTCTAACTTGACACAAGAATCGATCTGACGTATGACATATATACCAAACTAAAAATGCTAACCAAAAAAATTTTTACTATGATGCTCAAATATAACTTCACATAGATTATTTGGAATCCTACTAGGACACAAGTTATTGCAGAATTTGTTAAAATTTTCTAGAGTCACAGAGGACCCGGACATCTAGTATAAAGGTCATACTTGTTTTTTTTTAGCAAAAACCCCTAAAATTTGAAAAGCAAAAAACAGTTTTTGCCAATTATCTTGGCATTCAGTAGACCAATTTGAACAAAGTTTTTTTTTAAAATGAAGCTCTCAGTGAGGCGTATCTAACAAAAAAAAGTTCATTCAATTCTGATTACCAGATCAAAAGTTATTTAAACAAATATATTTTGTCATTTTTAGCAAATTGGGCCAAAATTGGCCAAAATCCAGTTATGACCTATATGAGAAATGTTTGGGTCCTAGTCACAGATCTTCACAAATTTGTACTATATTTATTTTCCTAATAATATATATACATTATTTGTTAATGAAATCGATATATATATAAATAATATCATATAGAACTTTTTTTAATTAAAAGTTTAATATAGTCTATAATAGCCAATTATAGTATAGTCACGTCGCAAACAGACATCTTAAATCTAGAATGGACCTTATCAACTAATCACTACCTAATTATATATCAAACAGACAAATATTTTTTCAAAACAAAGATCTAGTATAAACTGTGATAGCCAATCACCAACAAGTCACATGCCGAACAGACTGACATTTTTCAAATCAAAGGTTTAGTATGGACCATAGTAGCCAATCACCAACAAGTTATGTGCCAAACAGACAAATATTTTTCAAATCAAAGGTCTAGTATGAACTACAGTATAACAGCTAATCACCAACAAGTTACATGCTAAACAAACAGACATTTTTCAAGTTTTACATATATATGTAAGTTCTTACTATGCTTTGGACAACTAGATCAATATTTTTTGTAACAAGAATTAAATAAAGTGGTATGTTTAGAATATAATATTGTATTGTTAAAATTGTATAAAAAAGCAAGAAAGTTTTGAAAGTTCCCAAATTACTTTTGATTCTTTTTAGTATAAGACAGTTTTTCAAATATTTTTTGAATAATCTTTACTAGGATAAAGATATCTAATGAAATAAAAAGTGCTATATTAATAATTGAGTCTAGTTGTTTGCTCAAATAAAATAAAAAATACTTATATTTATTAGAATTTATAAAGTTACTAGATTGGTTTATTTAACTAACCAACTTAGATATTTAAAATTTTGTTTTAATTAAGTTATAGTATTATATTATTATAGTATTAAATAATGATTTTTGTGATTTTTATACAAAATTAGTTACACAAACAGTATTATTGTATTTACATAATAATAGTGTATCTAGTAAGTTTTTATAGTAGTTTATTAAAGTTATTAAAATTATTGAAGTTATTAAAGTTATTAAACTTATTAAAGTTAACAATACAGACCAAATTTTCATTGTTGTATATGTATAATAAAAAAACATTTTAAACTATTTAAAAAAATAGTTCATAAATATACTATATGTATATAGTACTATATCATATATACTGGTAATTTGTAATGATTATACAGTCGCACCCCCCTAAGTGCATGCCCTCGGGACCATAGTGAAAAAAAGCCAAAATGTGCACTTAGAGGGGGTTTGCACTTAGAGGGGTTAAAATTTATAATTGTTATATTGTTTGGGACCAAGAGGGGCCGTGCACTTAAAGAGGTTTTTCATATACCGTGCACTTAGGGGGTGTGCACTTAGGGGGGTGCGACTGTATAATAGTTTTTAGATCATATAACTATACCTGTTCTTTAATATTATTAGTTATAAGGGTGTGGCGACTTAGGGAAGTTGTTAAGTTGTCACCCCCAAGCGACAGGTCTAGAGTTCAAATCCTACTGAAGACGGTTTAGAAAAGTAGACCTGTGTACTGGTAACATTTATTTAACGATCGGTTGGGTACATTACCTGTAGTCCTTGGTTACCATCTCGAATGGGAGCTTTCGGGCAAAGTTGTATTTTGTAACACAGACAAATCCAAGGAACCAGAATGATTGAAACTCGTTTGGCAAGACCCGAGTAAGGAGGTAGTGAAAATCTTCGATGATATTGCAGATACCGGAATTTGGAACCGAAAAACTGGCTAACATCTCGGGACAAGTGAGACACCAACCTGGCCACCGGAGACATACTAGAGGAAAAGGGCCTATGCTGCGGAATTAGTAACCAAGGGAAGTTAACCAAAAAGTCACCTAAAGCCGAGGCACAACAACCTATCTGGGCTAACTGGTTTGGTAGTTTGGGAGGGATCAGTGGTTGATGTAGGTATCGGGATCAGAATGAATCTTGCAAGGGCAAGAATACTATGTGGTTCAATGGTTAGCCCTGACTGCTAGTAGTGGGCTCGGCCATTGCGAAGGTATTCAAAGCCTAATCTAGAAATGCATGGAACATAGAAAGATTAAGGGGTATGTACTACACCCTCCCTAAGGTAATCCGGCAATTGGAATACTACTAGATTACCTATAGAATTAGGGTGCAAGTAGTATGGCAAATGTCGATCTGGGTGGTCTTCAATTGAAGCAGCATGAGGTTATGTGTAGGTGTGATTGGGGTGGATGATACAGGACGAGGACACCAGAGAGTTTAAATGGGTAATCTCCTAGTTAGATTACAAGTACGGCATATTATAGAACCTTTGGGCGGACTACTCAAATAGGCAACCAAAAGTTGCACATATGGCTATATGTACTCTCATTAACCAAGAATATATTATCTAAAAAACCTAAAAAACATCCGCTTGCATGTGACATTGCAAAAAAAAAAAAAAAATAAATAAATTATTAGTTATTCTCTAAATGCATACTCTTACTAAATGCATGCTTAGGTGCCTGTTTTTATAATATGCATTTATGGAGATCTGACTATAAAACAGATATAAAAATTGAAGAAATTCCTGTATAATCTTTTAATTTAATAATATATAATTATAAATATTATAAAAAGAAAATTATTACTTATTGCTAGTAGTGATCATCACTAGTAATTAACAAAAATTAATAAAAAGACCTTTGCTAAAATAAAAATTAAAATTTGATTAATATTAGGGTTAGAATAAAAACTGGGATAAGGCAGAGGAGTATAGTTTATACCATAATTTTACAAGAAATTTTTTTTGTTAGAGCCTCAAAAGTGATTTCATAGACAAAATTTAAAGATACAAAATATATATTGGTAATGATCACCACTGGCGATAAATAGCAAACTTCTATAGAAAATAAAATAAAGTATTGCAATAGTACAATTAGTTTATACAACAAATAGTAAAAATATAAAAAATAAATATATATGTAATTAAAAATATTTAAAGCAATAATACAACAAATTTATAGCAATTGTGATAAGCAATAGAAATATAAAAAAAATATAAATGTATTTGATTAACTTGATATATGCTATTATTATTTTTTGTTTAATCAGAATTAATTTATATTCAAAAATTAAAAACATCATATTTAGCTAATAAAAGTATTATTTATTTTTGTATTTGTCATTTTATATATTTTTTAGCTATAGCAATGGTTGAATAAAGCATTTATAAAAAGTAAATTAACAAAATATTCAGAACCTTGTATTTGTATTTTGAACTGTTTTGCATTTTCTAAAGGATATTTTACAAAACAATCATCTTCTGGCTATTATACATATTAGTGAATTGACTCGATTATATTATACTCGCCATTGATCTATTTAGATCAATAATTGAGCACCAATTAATAGGCTTGAGCGACAATAGGTCAATCAATGATTGATAATGCTAATCGATCAATTAAGTATTATATTGATCAATTAAAAAATTTTTAATATGATTTTACTCAAGATATTATTTAATTTCTGATTTAAATGTTTAACGTTAATGTTTCATATAGCTGAAAAGTTTTGATAAAAATGGGTCTGATTATTAATATTAAGGGCATTGTGTTAGCCTCTTATTGGGTCACATTATGTGGATACAATTTTAAGAAGAGACATAATTTTATAAGATTGCATAACCTTATTCTTTTTAATATAATATTTTTAGCCAGTAAATATAATATAAATAATTAATTATTGACTTAATAATTAATCGATTATATCCACTTGAGCTCATAAATTACATGCTTGATCAATCATACTCGATCAAGCATGCATCCTTGATTTTTGATTGATTAAAAAAATTTTTTTTGGGTCAATCATCGATCAATAATTTTTTTGCCAAATCAATTTACTAATACATATTATATTTGCTCAAAATACTTTTAACAAAATAGTGGATATTTGTATAAAAGATCTGATAAAACCAAAAAATTCCAACCATGTACTAAACTTAAAAATACTATAATAATACTAGTAATGCTTTAAAGCATATTAGAAAATGAATAATATTAGTAGCAGATTCAGATAATCATAAGCTACAAAAAAGACTTCTATTTAAAATATCTTTAGCATTAACTATTTTTAATAATAAAATAATAGATAACAGATAGTATAAGATATTTTTTAATTTAGAATGTTATAAAAAAAATTTTTTAAATAAAAAAATTAATTTTATAGCTATATTTGAATTATATTATTTTTTATATTTTTTGAAAATACACTATAAATAAGATTAAAATATAACTCAATATATAAAACACAGTATATAAAAAAAAGAAATTTATTTTGTTTAAATATACTGTAGAAATATAACTAGAATAAAATATAACCCAAGATATGATTATAATTATTTTAATTTTTTATATGCAATTAGTTAATTAAAAAGTAACAAAATATTGTAAAAAAAACTATATATATTATGTGTATATATACGGGTACTAATTAATTGATTTGCAAATTCGCGTAATATATAAATTATAGACCAGAATTAAACCTGATTTAAGGTTAGAATAAAAGTTTTAGCTTTGAAATTGGAAAAAGTTATAGTTTATAATAAATTTTGCATGGAATATTTTTTGTTAGAGTCCGAAGAGTGGTTTCATAAGCAAAATTTTGTCATATGTTACTCGCATCTATAAACTAAAAAAATATATTTATACTGTAAAAAAATATATAGTACTAAAACAATATAAGCAATACTATATATTTATAGTAAAAAGATTTTATATAAAAAGTGCATTTATAGAAAAATCTTTTTGTAATTACTAATTATATATTGTAAATATTAATTTTATTAAACTATTACAGTAATTATATTAATATACTGTATTATATAATATATACCAGTATACTGTACAATAGAATAAATAGTATAAATAAAAGTTTTCATAAAATATAATTTTAATATTATATATACTGTATATACCGTAGTAAACTCGCTATAATTACATTTTTGGGCTCAAAAAAAAATATGATTATAATAAGTTATAAAGAAACTAAATTTTTTATAAGTTGGAATCTAATAATAATATAATTGTTAGACAGGTTGTGACTATAACAAATGTGACTATAGCGAGAGTTAATTTACACATTTACTGTATAGTGCCGTAAATGGCGAATACAGACTCGGGTCTGTTACATTCAACCAATTTAAACTCCTTAATAGACCCGAGGCTGATAATGTAAAAAATTTTGAAATATACACATGCTTCGCGTTTATAACAGGCGAACCAGATTTTAAAAAGAACAAAATTTAATTAAAAAAGATCTTGTGATTTGCACCTGGGTATATACATGATGGGTCTACTATTGAAGGAAGTATTTGATCTTGCCATTTACGTTATTGAGAAAGATCAAAGCAGATATCCAAATAATGCGTGTATAAAATTAGACATTTATTAAATTTGAAAAATTGAAATATTGCAACGTTTTTCTAAAAAATTCAAGCTGCAAGTCACATTTTATCAAATGTGTGAGGACGAGATTTACAGATTTTCGGCACTTATAAGTGTTATTAAAATAATTTTTAGCGATACTCAAAAAATTACTGGTATATAAATTATTACAATAGCAACACCAAATAGCGTTATATTATTTAGAAACTATTTTAGAGAATCACGATGCTAATCTTCAACTACTTCACAATGAGTAATAAAATGGGAATTACTAATGAATGATTTAATTAATTTTATATAATTTTAATATAATTTCGAATGTTATTTAATAAATTCCAACTTATATAACTTATATATCTTTGTGTATATATAAGTTATATATGTATATATATATAATATACATGTATATATGTATATATATAAATTAAATTAATTAAAATAGGATCTATAACGACATATACACTGCACAATTGGTGGATATAAAGTATATAAGTATAACGATATGTATATGCACATTTCATGTAGTGTCATAATAGAATAAACGCCCGGAAGATTTTCCAGTAAACCTTACCTTAGTTGTATGCCAATCGGTCGATCCAAGTAATTAGACCCATCAGTACAAAAACCGGACCTAACTGTTAACGTATAAAATAATTTGCCTATAATCTTCCTTAAATAAAAATGACGTTTTTTTTTTTTTAAATAGCAGATATATTTATGGCAACTTATACAATATATATATCATTACGTACCCGATGTCGGTGATTAAGACCATATACAACACGAGCAAACTCTTTGACTAATGCTAGTGTGTATCGTTTATAAGAATTAGGTTAATAAATTCAGAATAAAATAGATCAACAATTAATAATAGTTCCCCTTATGACTTTAATTCTTAAAATATTAGCGCCAACGACCGATGTAAGTGATAATAACGTCAGTCCGCATGCCCGATCATAAATGAAGGGTTCTGATAAGCTTCTACCGAATCACACCACTTTGCCGAAGTTCCATGGATTACAAAGTACGTATGTACATTTAAAATAATGTTTTATGAATTGTACAACCAATGACAACAGAGGACATCAACAAACAACAAAAAAAAATGCAAAACAACTTGCTCGGCTTTTATACAACATTATGTCTCATTAGTCACAATACATAATATAATTTTATATACTTCTGATACACAATATATATATATATATATATATTTTAAATTTTGCATTTATATCAAAGGGAATTACCTTCTGCTCACCCTCTCTTCTTTTTTAAAATTAATATCAATTTTTTACTATAAAAGAGTTTCATGTATTTATAATTTTGTAATTATACGGTCAGTCCTCTCTAAGCACGTAGCATATAAATCGACCACCGGAACTTGTTTTCTCCTTGCTTATTAAGCGTCCGCACCGATCCATTTTAGGTGTGCTGCAGAGAGAGATTTTCCTAGTCAAAAAAAAAAAAAAAAAAAAAAAAAAAAATACAAATACCCAGAATATATAACTTTTAATTAAAAACACAGAGATAATTTTTTTTATCCTTCGCCTCTTCGAAAATCAACTTTTAATCGAAGAGGTTCCTTTGCATAACTTATATATTAATTACATACATTTCATATATTCATGTTTACAAATAGTGACGATATCCTAGTTTCTCATCATTTTTGATTAAAAGATCATTAATAATTCGAATTTGAACAGTAAAATATATAAATTAATTCAAATAATTCTCTCGAATTTGCATTCCCTAGTTTTTTTTTTTTTTTTGTTTCTACTTGTTTGCTGTATATATCAAGAAAAAGTAATCATCTTCCGAATTCGGACCAATAGTCGCTTTTTTTTAAAAAAAAAAATAAAAAATTGCAAAATAAAACTTTGATAAACTCGTCTAGTCCCTTTTTTATCATTCTTCTTTACGATTATTCTGCACGTTAACTTTTTCTGTATCCAATTTCATTGTCAAAGAGGCCTGTGACAATCCATCTTTTAAATTCTTCCTCTTTTCTTTTAACGCAAATAGTTTTTTATTTGCGTTTTTAATTATCGCTCAAACACAACAAAGAAAAATTCCAAAAGTTGTTTCAACAAAAGAAATGAGCATTGTTTGTAATTCTCCAAAATTCGAAGTACCAAACGATCAGTCTTCGTATTTTAATATTCATATGCCTGGTTCGTTTATGCCTACACCTTCTGATGCTTCGCCTGGCTATTTTGACTTAAATCCAAACTCTACCCCGGCACAAACTCCTTACTTCGATGCTTTGAAACAACAATCTCCAACTCAAACTCCATTTTATGAATGTGAGCCTTTACCAACACCTTTTTTTGAGCAAATACCTAATCAACATGGCCGTAATGTCAACATAGCTCGCAATAGTATTAATACTCCTTCCAATAATTCCGATGCCCAATTTTCTCCATTAATGACTCCTGGATATCCTTCGTTCAGGAAATTCCAAGATGGTTGGGCTGCAAATAATACTTTTGTTCCGAAATTACCTCCTGTACGTCGACAAACAACAAAAGCTCCTTCTAATAAAAAACCTATTTCGTTACCATCTGGAAAACCTTTCACTCCTATCTCTTGTCCTTTAGAAGAGTATTCCATTGATAATGTTGCTGATATGATAAATCTCAAACTATCATCCGAAGCTTCTGTTTCTAAAAATATTTTATTACTTGATCTAAGGCCATTTAATTTCATAACTGAAAGGATTAAGACTTCTATAAACATTGGCACTCCTAGTTCTTTATTATTGCGAAGATGTTCTACTGCTGATAAAGTTCTTGAAAATATTGTCAGTGTTTGCGATTCTGATCGTGATATTTTGAAAGATTGGGCAAATTATGAAAATATCGTATTATATGATAATAATTCTGGTTCTTTAATGGATGAGTGTCCAATAGTTAATTTATGTAAGAAATTTCATTCTTCAAATATAAAGGCAAAGATTGGTTTCTTAAAAGGTACTTTGTTATAAACTTTATTTGATATTTTTAATTTACTATGGTTATTTGTGTTTATTCTATTAGTTCAATTATTCTAATTATTTATTATTTTAATCCTTTTAATTATTCTAACCATTCTAATTATTTTAATTCTTTTAATTATTCTAACCATTTTAATTATTTTAATTATTTTAATCCTTTTAATTATTTTAACCATTTTAATTATTTTAATTATTCTAACCATTCTAATTATTTTAATTATTTTAATTATTCTATCCATTCTAATTATTTTAATACTTTTAATTATTCTAATCATTCTAATTATTTTAATACTTTTAATTATTCTAATCATTCTAATTATTTTAATTCTTTTAATTCTTTTAATTATTCTAATTATTCTAATTATCCAATTATTCTAACCATTCTAATTGTTTTAATCCTTTTAATTATTCTAACTATTCCAATTATTCTACTACTCCAATTATTCTAACTATTCCAATTATTCTAATCATTTCTAATCATTCTAATTATTTTAATTATTTTAATTATTTTAATTATTCTAATCATCCGATCATTCTAATCATCTAATTATTCTAATTACTCCAATCATTTCAATTATTTTCCATTTTAATTACTCTAATTACTTTAATTACCTTAATTACCTAATTATTCTAATTACTTTAATTAATTCTAAATTATTATAATTTTTGTAATTGTGATTCTCTTTTACTTTTTTTTTTTTTTTCTTTCGTTTTTCTTTAAAATAAATATATATATATTCTAGGTGGCTTTATGACCTTTTCTGAAAAATACGCGGATTTATGTGAAAAGACTATTAAGAATGGTGCACTTCCTTCTTCTGCTAAAAATACTCGTAATAAACTTGGTCCTTTTACTTGTCCAACCCCTATTATTGAATTCGCTGGTGTAAATCCTTTTTTTTCAAATATTCGACAAAATCTCGAATTAAGTTGTGGAATTACAGAAACTATCCCTGTTCGTGTTCCAGATAATGCTGATCTTTCGAAATTACCAGGCTTTTTGCGTGATGTTCTTGGCGAAAGTGGTGAAATGAAATTGGCCGAAAATTTTCAAGTAAACTATACTTTTTAATATGTCAATTTTTTTTTTTTTTTAAAAAAAAAAAAAAAATTTCTCATTTTTTTTTCTTTGTAGGAAATTGAGCGTGCTGAACAAAGGAGATTACAATCTCTCATGCTTCTTCATGGAAATCAGTCAACTCCTGATTGTCCTTTTAGCATATCTGCTGGTATAGAAAAAGGTTCTAAAAATAGGTACAACAATATTTGGCCTTATGATCACGCCCGCGTAAAAATTAATGAATGCAATGAGGGTGATTGCGACTATGTAAACGCGAGCTTTGTTCAAGCTGCTGGATGTAATAAACGTTATATCGCTACACAAGGTCCTTTACCTGCCACTTGTACTGATTTTTGGAAAGTGGTTTGGGAACAAAATTCTCGCGTTATTGTGATGTTGACGAAAGAACAAGAGGCTGGAAGGGTATGCATTAATAATGTTAAATTTATTAATATTATTGATCTTATCCTTAGAGCTTTTTTTTTTTTTAATAACAATATTATCATTATTTTTTTTTTTTTTTAAAACAAAAAATAGATTCTTTGTCATCGTTATTGGACTGAACATATGGCCCCATGTAATTTCGGATCTCTTGAACTTACTTTTATATCAGAAACTTCCCCTATTAGTAATTCGAGTGGTTCAATAGATAGCATTGTAATCCGTAAATTCAGTCTTGCTCATAAAAATCACCCTGAAATTCCGGCTCGTGAAATAACTCAATTGCATTTTCTTGGCTGGCCGGATTTCGGTATTCCCGATTCGCCATGCCATATCCTTAACTTAATAGAATCTGCTAACGGCGCTCAACATGATGCTTCTATGCAATGTGAGTCTTCACAGGAGATTGGTCCAATGATTGTACATTGTTCGGCCGGATGTGGTCGCACTGGTGCTTTCTGTACTATTGACTCTGTTCTAACTGTGCTTAATGCTGGTAACTTGGATACGAACAAGGATGTTATTCAGGCCACTATTTCCCAGTTTCGTGAACAACGTTTGAGCATGGTACAAACTCTTAGACAGTTCGTATTTTGTTATGAAGCTATTTTATTTAAAGTTGTTGGTGCGATTTAATACAGGAGTCATTATGTGATATGAACATTAGAAAATTATGGAAGAATAGGATTGTCTCTTGACGTAATAATTATAATTAATCACTAAGATTTTATTTGTAAAATATGTTTATACTTTGCGCTTTAGAATTTGCGCTTACTTAACAGTGTAGAAAAAAAAAGAAAAAAAAAAAAAAA
>QKWP01000505.1:125553-142114 GCA_003550325.1 Gigaspora rosea | reverse complement strand
AGTTTAATTAAATTTAATTTAATTAAATTTAATTTAAAATATAAATTTATTTTATTTTATTTTTTAAGAAACTTTTAAGAAAAACCTTCAGATAAATTATAAATTTATATAATTTAGTTTATATATTTATTTAACCAATTAATTAGATTATAAAATTAAATATTATATAACTTCAAATTAATAGCATAGTAGTAATGCTTTTAGGTTTTTTTTAGAAGATTGTAAGTTCAAGTTCAAATAGCAACAAAAATAATAAATTAATAAACTTGGTTCTAAAATTCTAAATAAAAAAAAAAGTATATCAGATCTAACAAAAATAATATTAACAAATAAATAAAGTCTAATAATCATAAGCAAAACAAAAAAAAAAACTTTAAAAAAATATTACTAGGTAAATACATAGTATTGTTTGTTTGAAACTCAATTTTATTTCTTGTACAGTGAACCTTCTATAAGTGCATACTCTCAGGACCAAACTTTAATGATGTGCACTAGGGTTCCTCAAATTCAAATCAAATCAAATATTGGATCAATTTGAATTTGATCAAATCAAATTGATCCAAATTTGAATTTGATCAAATATTTGATTCAAATATTTGAAGATTGCGGAACCCTAATGTGCACTTAGAAAACAATAAGAAAAAGTGCATTTATAGAGGTTATTTATATATTTGGCCCAAATTTAAGCATGCATTTAGAAAGTGTGTACACTTATAGAGGGTGCACTTATAGAGGGTTCACTGTACTATAATTTATATATACATTATAATTGCTATTACAAATTATTATATATGTTCTAATTTTTGGAATTAATAATAATTTTTGATTTACTGTTCTATTTTAAATGATTTAACTACCAAAATGTTTATCTTAATGAGATGATTTACTAATAATTTAACAAGACCAAAATTATTAAAATCCAATTACAAAATCTCAAGATAGTTCATTATCTAGTAAGGGTGTGCCATTTATTACGTAATATTTTTTACTTAGTAGCCACCTTTACCCACGTATGGTGTGATTATTTTATCTAATTCTGAATAATTAATATAATATAGACGTGATCACTACCTCTGATCATGTATCCATAGTAAAAATTATGTAATAAATGGCATATCCCTAAATTTCTTTAATAATATTAAATAACTTTTGATCTACTAGCTTGTTTTGAATTATTTAATTACCAAAATATTCATTTTAATAAAATAATTTTAGCAAGCCCAAAATCATTAAATTCTAATTACAGAATTCCAAAATTGATAAACATTAATAATTATTTAATCAAATTGGTTTATATATAAAAATCAATAATTAGAATTTAACAATTTTGAACTTGCTATATTTTGGCAATTAAATCATTCAAAACAGGCTAGTAAATCAAAAGTTATTTAATATTAAAGAAATTTACTTGGTGATACATATAGAGGTCTGACTTATTCAAAAAATAAACATTTAAATTTATTCATTCAAATTTTTAGTATTTGAATATTCATTCAAAAATTTTGAATGAATATTTGAATATTCACCGAATATTTATTAAATATTAAATAAATTTTAATTTTAAAAAAGAAAATTATAAATAGCAACACATTATTATAGCGATCCTATATAATTAGCCAATCATTTTTAAGATCAGCAATCATGTATAAATAATAATTATTCTTTTAATAGCAATCATGTATAAATAATAATTATTCTTTTAATAATCATACTATAATCATTGTTATTTTTTTTTTGTACTTGTTTTTTTTATTTTGATTTTTTTTAATAACAGCTTTTTTTTTTTCTCTTTTTTTTAGGAGTCATTATTGGAGCTATTATTAAAGTCATTGTTGGAACTATTATGAAGCCTTGGAGTCATTGTTGGAGCTATTATTGAAGTCTTGAAGCTATCATTGAAGTTTTGGAGTTGTTATTGGAGTTATCATCATTAGAGCCATCTATTATTGAAGCCTTGGATTAGAGGCTACAAAGTCATACAATTCAAGTAGCTTAATAATAGTTAACTGACTTGTTACACTATTTATAACTGAGTTTTTTGTTATATATAAATTTATAAAAAAAATATATAAAACTAGGAACCGGGAACCGGTATAAATTTGGAGTAGTGATGCTACCGAAATTGATTTTTGAAAAAGGCCTATTTCGTCTTTATTAGAGAAAATTAAAATTTTTTATAAAGAAGAGCAAATAAAATTTATATAGATATGTTCCTTATAATTTCGTCTATTCAAAAAAAGGATCAAATAATTTCATCTTTCAAGTAATAGATCAAAAACAATTTCATCTTCAAACTTTAATTTTGGGTTTTAGAACCCAAAATAATTTCATCCACATGTATAGTCTGAAGCGTTAAAATTTATAATTTATATTGTAAAATTGAAACTAAAAACATAAATAATTTGTAATTTTTGAATTTATTTATTAAGCGCAGAATCTTGTTTAAAAAATTGAAACAATTTTCAAAATTTAGATTTTTAAAGTTCTTTGCAAATTTTTTTGCAAAAAATTTGTACAAATATTTAAAAGGCATAATTTGTAATCATTTTTAAAATTATAACTATTTACTTGCTAGTAAAAAAACAAGGCGAAAAACAATAAACAAAAACATAATAAATAAATAAAGTAAAAAAGCATATTTTTTTATTTACTTTTATTTTTTTAAATTTTTAGTTTTTTTAATTATTTTTTTAATTATTTTTTTGATTATTTTTTAAAATTCGAAATAACAATAAAAAAACAATAGTAGGAATAAAAAGTAAAATTCTAGTTATTCTTATAATAAAAAATAATTAAAAATTTTTTTATTCCTACTATATTGCATATATGTGTATATATATATTCTATGTATTCTTTTTTATTAATAATATTTTTATTTTTATTTTTTTTTTTGGTACTAAAATGAGGATAATATTTTTATTTTTTATTATTTTTTAATTTTATTAGTTTTTTTTAATTTTATTAAGTTTCTTTTATTTTTTAATTTTTTTTATCATTTTTATTATTAATGTATTTATTTATTATTTATTTATTATTTTATTTTATTTTTTATTTTTTTTATTATTTTTTTATTATTTTTTTATTTTTATTTTTTTTTATTTTTTATTTTTTTTTTGAATTTAACTACAAATAACCGGCAGTGATCATCACCGGTAATTAACCAATAACGATAAAACAAAAAAAAGTTCATTTCATTTACTTTAAGGTTAGGGTGAGGCCTGGGATTTTAGCAGGGTGTCTAATATATACAAAATTTAGCAAGGAATTTTTTTTGTTAGAATGTCAAAGGTAGTTTCATAGATGAATTCTTGAGATATTAGCATTTTTTTAAAAAAAAATCTTTATTTTTGTTACACAACTGATTTGAACGTTACACCTGATCCTGCAAATTTATTGGTTAATTACACACTGGTGATGACCACTGCCGGTTATAGTTAGTAAAATTCTTTTTTTTTTATTTTTTTTATTTTTTATTTATTTTTTATTTATTTTTTATTTTTTATTTTTTTTTATTTTTAATTTTTTTTATTTTTATTTTTTTTATTATTTTTTATAATGTTTTTTGGCAAAAATAAAATAGAGACCCATCGCACAGCGACCCCTATGATCAGCCAATCATATTCGTGATTGCGATCATATATAAAATTTTTTTTCGTGCACCATGATAATCAAATTTTTTTTTTATTGTGTTTTGTTGTTTCACTTTCACTTTCGCTTTCCGCTTACCTTTCGCCGCTTTCCACTTACTAATTTTTTTTTTTAGCTTGTTGCCTTTCGGATTCGTTACTGGTGTCGTCATTGGTGTTGTATCGTCGTTGGTGTCGTATCGCTGTTGGTGTTGTCATTGGTGTCGTCATTAGTGCATGGTTCAGTAAGTAGTTTTTTCTATTTTTTTTCTCTCGTGTCGTTCTTGTATTAACGTGTTTTTTTTTTTTCTCTTGTATTAACTTGGGTCGTAGTTTTCTGGGCCGTTGTTGATGGTTCAACTGTGCACTCAAGACAGTCTTAGGAGTTTCGACAGAACAAATTGTCAACAAAACGACTCCGGTAAGGTTTCTCTTTTTTTTTTTTTTTTTTTTTTCTGTTTATTAACTTGCTCTTTTTTTCACGGGTTTAGCTTCTTTCGTCGGTGGTTTCGTTCTTTTACAGTTTAGGGTATTTTTTTGTCGCCAGGTTCAGGATTTTTTTTTTCATTTGTGGTTATTTTTTTATGTTATGGTTTTTTATATTTTTTTAACACTTTTTTTTTCAATCTTTGGAATCGTTGCTGGCACCATAGTTGGAATTGTCGTCAGAGTCGTCATTGGAGTCGTCATTAGGATTTGGGCTGGGCTGTTGGTGTTGCTCTTTGCCTTTCGTCGTTGATTTTATGGGTTTCGCGTAGTCTTGACGATGCCGTGAGTAGTGCAGTTTTCTTTAGTCCTATAGATGTCATCGTGGGTTGGGTGTGCTTTTAGTAGGTTTTTTTCTTTGTCGTTTTTGTTTTGTTCTTTAGGTTCTTGTCCCGTTTTTTTGCTATTCCCATTCCGTTTTCTTTCTTGTTTTTATCCACCGTTCTCGTCTCGTTTTCTTGTCATCTTCGTTCCGTTTTCTTAGTTCTAAAAAAAAAAAAATTGATAAATTAAATAAATTAATAAAAAAAAAGATTAAATTAAATAAATTAAATAAAAACTGATAAGTTAAATAAAAAAAAAACCGTTCGTCCTGTTTTCTTCTAAAAAAAAAAACGTTAAATTAAAAAAAAAAAGTTAAATTAAATAAAAAAACCCCCGATAAATTAATTAAAAAAAAAAATTACCTTTAAATACCAGGTTATTTTTTATATGTTAAACCCGGTTTCTACAATATAATTTTTTTTAAGTGTATATGATCGACCAATCGAATTTGATCATGTGCATCACATGCTCATGTCTGCACGTGATGCACGTGATCAAATTCGATTAGTCGATCATGGGGTCGCCATGGCGATGGGTCACCATAAAATAACGCCCATGTTTTTTTTATAAATGAATTTAATTTATATATATATATATATATTTTTATATACCAAATTTATTTTTTTATTTTTTTTTTATAACATAATTTTTTATTTTTTTTATTTTTTTAATTTTAATTTTTTTTGTTGAATTAATTTAGCATTTACTAGTGGTAAAATTCACTAGTGATTATTCATATCTATACATAATTATATGTAACAAAACAAATAAAAATTAAATCTCTTTAATATTAGGATAAGGGTGAGAACTAGGATGGGGCAGGAGCATAGTTTATACCAAAATTTTACAAGAAATTTTTTTTTTGTATAAAAAAAAGTAGTTTCATAGACAAAATTTTTAGTTAGAAGCGATTTTTTAAAAAATTCTTATTTTTGTTATACAAAATTGTTTTGCATATTAGAGCGCTAACATTTATTACCTAATATCCATTTACTATAAGGGCTTACCCCTCCACCCCCAGGTAAGATCTATAAATAGAATTTTGGCCAATCAAATTTAACTAAAGTAAGATTTTTCTTGACCCTCCCACCCTCTAAAATATTACCTAATAAATGTCAGCGCCCTTATACCTGATCCTTAATTCTAATTGGATTGGTGAAATTTACCACTGGTAAGCATTAAACTTATCCATTTTTGTTATTTAAATATTTTTATTTTTTAATTTTTAAAAATGCATTTTTTCTTTATTTATTTATTTTTTTTTAAAAAATATTGTCTTATTTTTTTAAATTTTTAACTTTTTTAAATAGCACCGATAGTGCTAATTACAAGATTATGATCTAATATAGATCATTAACGATCTATTTTAAATCATCTTAATAAAGTACTATATTATAAGTTTTTTTTATTTGATTTTTATTTATTATAAAGATACGTAATTTTTTCTTTTTTTTTTTGTTAGCTTTGTTACAACTTAACTAATACATTTTTTGTTCTTTTATAGAGTTATTGTGGGTTTTTGCGATTCTTGTAATTATATAGCATTCTTGGTGATTTGGCGACATTTCATAGTAATTTGATATCGTTTCTGCAATAAAGTGACAGCGTTTTTGCGATGAAGTGACAGCATTCATAAATTTGTTTTTTTTTTTAAAACAAAATTTATTTAGAGGGAATGCAAAAATTATTAATTATATTGTTAATATATATATGAATACTTGAGTATTAAAAATAAAGTGGTTATTTTTAAACCAGTTAGAAATTGAGTAGAACAACATAACAAAATCACAAGCAACAATACTAAAAAATGACAACACCAATATGTGATGACTCCAATATACAGTGACTCCAACAAATAATGAAGAAAAAAGACCAAAAGTCGAAAAAAATGCTGTACAAAAAAAAAAAATTAGTTATTAATAATTAATAATACAGAAATAAAAAAAAAATTTAAACTGAAAAAAAAATATATATATAGAGTATCATATTGTATGTAAATTGTAATAATAAAAATTAAATAAAAAATAGTCTATTATTACTAGGTATAAAATTGCTTATGTTATTTTGTACAGTATTCAATTCTATTCCAATCATTCTATTACTAAATAATCAAGGAGATAGTAAAAATTTATAATAATGATTTAATACATAAAATAATTATTTAATATTACTCATTTTTTCCTTCATTTATAATTTTAATTTTAAAGTAAAATAATCCACATTGTGAAGGAATTGGTTACAATAGCTTCATAATTATTAGGATCTTTAAAAAAAACTTTTTTTAAATATATTTCATTTTTAAAAAATTTCTTTTATTAAAATTTATTACATATCTTACCCATATTATTTACTTTAAGCTCACTTGAATCTATGCTAACAAACTGTGATTTATTNTATTAAAATTTATTACATATCTTACCCATATTATTTACTTTAAGCTCACTTGAATCTATGCTAACAAACTGTGATTTATTATCAATCTTCCACATGGTTGGTAAACCAAGACCATTAAACAAAGTAGTCTCTCCCATTACATTAAATTTATATTTATCTAGATGAAAGATTTATTTTAGATGTATTGTCAACAAAATGTAAATCTATTTTATTTAGCAATACTTGTTATGCCCATTTTAATTAATAGTATCATATTATATGTACATGTACGTATATTTGAAAAAAAAATGTCGACCCTTTTAAAAAATTACCGGTAAAAAACATACCTGAGCAAAGGTTCAGTAAGTAATTTGAGTAAAGGTTTAGTAAATAATTTGAGTGAAGTCCAGTAAAGTAATTTTTGCGATTATATAAAAAAAATAATTAAGCGAATGTAAATTAAAAAAAAATTAAGAGTTAAAAAAAATTTTAAAAAAAAAAATCACAAAAAAAAACAAAAAAAACATATGCTATAGACAATTACAATATCAAATTAGTTACTCGAGTAATTGATTCGACACAAACGCATAAAACCTGCATTGTTGTTGTACTAAATATGCAAATATAAACATGCGGCATTATATCTAGAAAATGCCACAATTATGTTTTTGATATTTTTAAATATAATGTAATTTCGGTCATCAAAGGGCATAAAAGTATGAGTCTGTTGCTTCGCTCTAAATAATTACTATAAGCTATGACATATTAACTTAAAATTAAATTTTTCAGAAATATAGAACAAGGGGAAAAAAAATTGAGCTTAAAAATTGAATTAAAATTTCATTGATTTTGCACAAAACGAAAATGTAACTTTGTCCAAAAACAAATATTTAACAATTTTAAAATAATAAGTATATATAAAATCATGCCCTGAACAACTTTACTTAGGTGACCAAAGTAGGTTATCTTGTAAGAAAAATGTATTACCTATGTATTAAAGTCAAAATTTTTTTAATTTTAAATATAAATACCTTTTTTTATCAAGATAACCTACTTTGGGCGCTTAAGCAAAGTTGTTCAGCATGTAATTTTACTTGTGTTTAAAGTCAACCCACATTTTTTAGCTATTTACTAGTAAAAAATGGAGTTGGAGTTAGAAAAAAATTTTTTTTTAAAAAAATTTTTTTCTAACTTCGACTCTATTTTTTATCTAGTAAATAGCCAAAAAAACACATTTTGACTTTAAATATAAGTGCATGCTAAACAACTTTGCTTAAGCACCCAAAGTAGGTTATCTTAATAAAAAAAGAGCTTTTATATTTAAAGCTCAAAAATTTGACTTTAGTATATAGGTACACATTTTTCTTACAAGGTAACCTACTTCGATCGCCTAAGTAAACTTGTTCAAAGTATAATTTTATACATACTTATTATTTTAAAATCATTAAATATTTGTTTTTGGCAAAGTTAAATTTTTATTTGTGCAAAATTAGTGAAATTTTAATTTGATTTTTAAGCTCAATTTTTTCTTCTTCCCTTGTTCTATATTCCTGAAAAATTTGATTTTAAGTTAATATGTAGAGGAAAAATATCAAAGATATTTGATTTTAAGTTAATATATAGAGGAAAAATATCAAAGATTCAAAGCTTATAGTAATTTTATATATTTTTTTTATAAATTTTATGTAAAAAATTTTGTGTAATAGTATAGTAATATAGTGTAGTTGGTTTGTTGTTACCCTCCAAGATATTGTAACAAAAGGTATAGAGTTGAATTCCACTAGAAACATTTTCAAAAAATTTATATCTGCATTATGGTAATCTGGACTTTGAGCCCAGATCTGTAGATTTGTAACTTGGATTGCACCAACTCGTATTGGGAGCTTTGGTGTTTACAAGCAAATTAATTTCAGGAAACACGTTAATGTATAACAAAAGAAACCAGCTTGACAAGACTCAAGTGAAGAAATAGCTAGGCTTCCGACAGTACTAAACAGGAATCGAATAGGGAACTAATAACCAAAACAGACTAACCGAAAGTGGAACCAATGACTGGGCAAACTTACGACAAAAGGGTTTGGCGGACCCTACCAACTGGACTACTAGTTGAAGGGCATCTATAAAAACATTATACAAAAGGAGTTGGACAAAAAATAATGTTTCTTCCAATATGTAGGGAGTCAAAAAAATATAATATAATTTTTTTAGAAAAAATTAGCTAAAAACTGATCCAGTGGTCCAAATTTAATGATTTTGGTACCATTCAATTCATCTCAGTGAGAGGAGTCAGATAGTACCCATTTCATTTTATTTGGATTACTAAATCAAAAGTTATTGGCCAAATACTATTGGCCATATCTTTTCTTNCAGAAAAATCTTGATTAGTAAAAATTATTATGTGATCTTCACTATGTTTGTATTTGTTATGCTATTTCACACCCCAATGTCGCACTCCTGATTTTGACCAATCAAATTGCACGATTTTGTAGACAAAAAATTTTAAGTTTTAAAAATTAAAAATTTTACTAGTAAAATATAAAAATAAATAAGCAATATCAAAGCATATAATGTAAAATTTTATTTTTAACAACTTTTTCTAAGTCATAAAGATAGATAGGACCCCGAATAATCTATGTGAGCATCATAGTAAAAAATTTTTTGGTTAGCGGTTTTGGTTTGGTAATATAAGCTATATTTCAAACATTAGTTAAAACTTTTATCCGATTTTATCTTTTTTTAAAATACAACGTTCTCTAAAAAAAAAAAACAGGTCGTTCTCTAAAAAAAAAAAATAAAAAAAGCCGTTTTGCTTAATTTTTACCCTTTTTTCCCTTTTACTCCTTTCTCTCTTTTATCCCTCTCTCCCTTTTACCTCTTTTTCTCTTTTACCCCTTTCTTCCTTTTACCCCTTTCTCCCTTTTACCCCTCTCTCCTTTTTACTCTCTCTCTCTTTTACCCTTCTCTTCCTTTTACCCCTCTCTTCCTTTTTCCCTCTCTTCTTTTTACCTGCCGGGTTACTATTATAGCCCAATTTTTTATTAGTACATTTCAAATATAACATTTATAAAAATTACCCTATTACCATTCTTTCAAATATACTCATTTTACCCATTACCCGTTTTCAAATATAACCTTTTTCTCCAATACCTATATTTCAAATATAACCTTTTTTAAAAAACGGCCCTCCATTAGCTATTTTTTAACTATGACCTCACATAGATTATTTGGGGTCCTGGTCAAGCGCTACTATAAAAAGATACATAACATTATTTATAGATGTCCCTTTGTTATCACCGGAGGAAAAAAAGTGTTTCAGAAACATGTACCAAGGGTTGGAAGACCACGACACTTGCCGGGTGAACCAAACCTTCTGGGTCCTCAGATTGAAAATAGGATTGCAACTGGAAAAGGAAAGCAATTAGGGGTAAGGAAAGCTCTAAGGAAAGAAACCAAAAAAAAGAATGAGAGGTACTAGAATCTGGTAAACTGTACAAGAACAGAAGTAGGTAACAGTAATGGTTGCAGGTAATCCTAATTGCAAGTTGTTTGCCTTAGTGAATGCATAAGTTATCGAAGTATAGGTGATATCTGTGTAGGACAGAAAAACACTCTACCAAGTCTCTCACTGAGAATAAACTAGTTCTAAAAGTGCAATACAGAATCTGAAACTGTGTTTTAGTAATACAAGATGAACTGGCAGAAGGCAAGAATCAAAGAATTTAAATAAGCAATACTAGTATGTAGGTTGCAGATATGGCAGCTAGTGTAGAACCTTTAGATAGCTACTTAAATAGGCAACCAAAAGTTGCAGCATGGCTAGAGAAGTGACAAAAATCAGGTGATTTTTTAGAGGGGAAGGGTGTAAAAAAAGTTGAAATTATATATAAGAACCTGACTATATATATATTAAGAAAGAGGAAGGGGGATAGGCCTTTGATAAAAAATAATCAGGTGATTAATGACATGGCTCCTAGTTGTACTCTCGTCAATGTACAAATATTGGACAGTTCTTTATGTAGAATGCTATGGTTCATTATATTTTGAATAAAAGCCTATATCCCCAAAATGGGCACTTTGAATAAAAAAAAAAATTTTGTTGTGACATATCGTGTGACTAATAAGCTGTTTTTTATTTTTTGGTATCTAGGGTTTTTTAAGTTTGATTTTTTATATTTTTTTTGCTGTGCTTTTAGTAAGCTTGTAGTTCCCACTAGGCCGATTTGGATGATCTAACCACTATTAGATGCGTCTTGACAAGCTCTACAACTTTCAATTAGTAGACATGTATCATTAACTTAGTAAGAAAAAAAGTTTTAAATAGAAGCACGCCACATTTTGTCTATAGTGATTTTTATATATAATCTGCATCATGGAATTTTATATAGCCGGCCAATTGTTTTTCGCCGATATCTCGCCATCCACTGGGTGAATTGGATGATCTAACCACTGTTAGATGCGTCTCGACGAGCTCTACAACTTTCTATTAGTGGACATGTATTGTTAACTTAGTAAGAAAAATAATTTTAGATGGAAGAACACCAAATTTAACTACTTTTCAGTTAACAGGGGGATTATCAATTAATAAAAATATAAAAATTTAGCATCATGCAAAATTTTACTAATGAAATATACCTTTGGCTACTAAATAAACTTTCTTAGCACTCAAAAATACATCATTTCAGTATATAATTATATTTTAAATAAGTTTAATTAGTGCTAAAAATTATAATATATTAGTAATATATTATATTATATATATAATTATATATATTATATATGTGTAACGTAAGACTTTGGCTTACCCCCTCCCCCTATGATATTACGTAATATCTGTCACGGCTCTAACAATAGTTGATTTTATTTTTTAATTTTAATATACTAAAAGTTTCATCAAAATTGGAGCAGTTTTTATTATTTGACTTTTAATTTTTAAATTCAACAAATATATTTTGTTAATAAAATTTTAATTTTTTGTTGAACATAAAAATTAAAAACCAATTAATAAAAAATTCTTCAATTTTGTTAAAAATTTTAAAGTATACATATTTTGATCTTCTGAATAAGTTTACTTAAGCAACTATAATTGATTTATAGTAAAGTTTGGACTTTACTATATAGCAACTATTGTTGATTGTGAGGTAGCTTATTTTCAGGTCAAGGATGTTTTTGAGTTTTTTAACCAAAAGAAAAAAGATAATTTATTTTTAGCTTTTGTTATTATATTATTAAAATTGTTCAATAAAATTATTGGACAATTGGGCATATGTCCAATTAACAATTTGGACATATATTCAATAATCTTACAATTTATTTGGACATTGTCTAATGCCAACCCTGGTTTTTTCTATAAGAATAGAACCATTTATTACCTAATTTTTTAAGTAGGTGAAGATCAGAAAATTATCAGGGTCTAATAGTAAATAGCTTTTAATTGGCTAAAATTTTTAAAATTTTTAAAAATTTTTAAAATTAATAATAAATACTTTTTGAACCAATAATCTGTTTTGGATAATTTTACTACCAAAATGTTCATCTTAATGAGACGATACTAATAAGTCTAAAATTATCAAAATTCAATTCACAGAATCCCAAAATTTTATAAATAGTGATATTAACGAAGTGCTTCAGAGTGGTGTAGTGTATACTATGGCAGAGTATTTCTTAACACCAAATAAGCTAAAGTATGAATTAGAGCATATTTCAAAGCATAACCTGGAGTATAACCCAGAGTATAACCAGAGTACTTTGTGCTAAGGGTTACCGTATGATTTCCTGAAAGCTATTTCTCTAACATGTCATTTATCTGACAATACACAAGTAACAATTTGCTAAAAATATATATCTACAACTAGCAAAATGCTAACTTTAATACTATATAATATTAGAAAAATAGTTTTTTAAAAAAGTGGGTTCAGAAAAGTGAGAATTAATGGTTCTAAGCACTATGTAATACTCTAGAGTTTATAGTAAGACTTCTATATAATTGGTTGATTTAAATTAATTGGGGTGCTTATATTTATTATCTAATATCTATTTACTATAGAGGCTTACTCCCACCCCAAGGTAATATTTTTATTAAATTTAATTGGCTAAAATTTTTATATAAGAAAAGATTTGGCTTGACCCTTCACCCCTAAAATATTACCTAATAAATGTAGCGCCCTTGTTCAGACTAAATTTATTTAAAACTATTATTATTATTTTATGGGACATTTTATAAAAAAATTAGCTAAATAAATATCTAATTCAATTTTAGCAATTTTGGTATAATCTAGAGTAGTATTTATTATTTACGGAGATAGCAATCTTCATAAATAGTAAATATTACTTTAAATCATACCAAAATCGAATTGGCAAAAGATTAGTTTGGTTAAATTTTTATATAATAAATATAATGGCCTGAAATTCATCTAATTGGCCAGTGCAAGTTAATTTCCTGGGGAACTTATTTACATTCACCTTTCTCTAATCTGAACTTCTCTAAACTGATCACTATTAAACTCACTCTAAACCAAACAAAATCTTCTATAGTGCAAGAAGCCTATACTAGACAATAAAATAGTATAACTTTAAAATGCATCAACTTTTTGTAGAGACAATATTTTTAAAAGCTATTTGCAAATTTGTATAGCTTATTATAATGAACAAAGTTATTAAAGGGGCTTCCAGAAATAAGCTGATTTTTTTTTACTATGAGCCCACTTTATCTCTACCCCACCCACCCCCACCTGATATCCAATCAGTCAATTAGATTTTACGATTATTAAAAAGTTAGATATAATATTTAATAGTAAATAACTTTTGATCTACTAGGCCAATTTTAATGATTTAACTACCAAATGATCCTCTCAATGAGAGCATTCTAGCAAGCCCAAAACTATTAAATCTAATAACTAGATCCTAAGATTAGAATAGATTTGTGTTACTATAGAAGTTTTATAATATATTAAATAATTATAAACCATTTATAGTAATACAAATTTATTCCGATCTCTGGATCCTGTGATTGGATTTTTATAATTTTGGGCTAATTAGAATCCTCTCATTGAGCTGATCATTTTGTTAGTTGAATCATCGAAATTGGCCTAGTTGATCAAAAATTATTAACAATTAAAATTAATTTTCAATTGTTAATAACTTTTGATCTACTGGGCCAATTTCGATGATTCAACTACCAAAATGATCGCTCAATGAGAGGATTCTAGCAAGCCCAAATCATTAAAATCTAATCACTGGATCCTAAAATCGGAATAGATTTGTGTTATTATAGAAGGTTTATAATTTATTAAAAAATTATAAACCATTTATAGTAACACAAATTAATTCTGATCTCTGAATTCTGTGATTGGATTTTTATGATTTTAGGCTTGCTAGAATCCTCTCATTGAGCTAATCATTTTGGTAGTTGATCATTGAAATTGGTTTAGTAGATCAAAAGTTATTAACAATTAAAAATTAATTTTTAATTGTTAATAACTAATAACTTTTGATCTACTGGGCCAATTTCGATGATTTAACTACCAAAAATGATCAGCTTAATGAGAGGATTCTAGCAAGCCCAAAATTATAAAAACCCAATTACAGGTTCTAGAGATCGAAATAAATTTATATTACTATAAATAGTTATAATTTTTTAATAAGGACGAATATATTTGTAACAGGCTGTTACACACTTATTTGTAACAGCTTTATTTATAACTCAAAAATGTACTATAATAACCCCTATTGTACTTCTAACAAAAAAATGATCCTTTTGCAATTCTGTATTAATTTTTAGTTTTAATTTTAATTTTAATATTATTTTATTATTATGGCCTTATTGGCTATTACAAATAAGCATGTAACAGACTGTAACAAATAGATTTTTTCTTTTAATAAATTATAAAACTTTTATATCTATTCTGATCTTAGGATCCAGTGATTAGATTTTAATTATTTTGGGCTTGCTAGAATCCTTTCATTGAGAGAATCATTTTGGTAGTTAAATCATTAAATTTGATCCAGTAAATTAAAAGTTATTAATTATTAAATATTGTTAATAAATCTATAATTTTGGTCAAAAATAATTTTGTAACTTTGGCCAGAATTATAAAATTTTGGCCGGAATTATACCTGATACTTCAGCTGACCCATTCACTCTCTCTGAAATCAGCTGATTTCTGGAAGCCCCTTTAGGGGCTTCCAGAAATTACGTAATTTTTTGTTACTAATAAATTTTAAAATTTGCCCTACCCGCCTACACCTGATACCCTATTAGCTAGTATTCCGCATGATTCAGACCGGGCGGGTATTTTTAAAGATCCGTACCTGGTCTGAACACCAATTCGGATCTAAATTTAGGGTCTGAACTTGTATCACTTAGATCCGGGCCGACCCGGAATTGTGAAATTTAAAAAATTTATAGATACAAGTTGTTAAATAACTAAGACCAAGTGCTTCGCTAAAAAACAAAAAAAAAGTTTTGTTGTTCTCGAATGTTTTTTGCCTGATTTTATTTATATAATTTTGCTATAATAGATCGATACAGTAATTCAGGGTCCAGTGATATGTACATATATATCACCGGCTGGATACAGAAATATTATATTTCATCTGTAAAAAAAAATAAAATTTTAAATTAGCCATATTAAGTATTATTCTAAGACCGGACCGGGCGGATCTTTTGTTGGTCCGAATCGAATCTTAAAAATCAAGGGTCCGAACTCAGTTCATCAATGGACTGGACCGGACCTGGACCGGACCCAGATCTTTTGCAGAACACTACTATTAGCCAATCAAATTTTATATTTTTTAAAAAATTATTTATATGACCAATTTTTGAAATTGATAATAACTTTTGATCCACTGGTTCGTTTTGTATGATTTAACTACCAAAATGCTCATCTCGACGAGATGATTCTAACAAGCCCAAAATCGTTAAAATCTAATCACAGCATTCCAAGATCGTCCAACTAGTGATTGGACCCGTTTAAAAAAACATGACCCGGGTCACCCGGCGGGTTGACCCGCGGGTCACCCGGGTGATCGACGGGTCACCCGGGTCTACGGGTGACCCGTTCAACCCGGGTCAAAATCATACCCGGGTGAGCACTAGGTAATAGAAAAAATTCTGCTACGGGTCACCCGCGGGTGAACACTGGGTAATAAAAAAAATTCTGCTACGGGTCACCCGCGGGTAATGATGCTGCCCGAAACTATTTTGAAAAATTATGCCGAAATTCCGAAACTATACCAAAATTCCGAAACTAAGTTTATATTTTTATTTAAATTTATTTAATTTTTATACATTCGCTCTAATCTAACTATCAACTACTAATCGCTCCATTCTTGGTACTAATGTAATACTCTTTGCTCTTCATAACAAACCCGTCAACAACTATAATGTGACTAACCAGTTCCCGAATCTCTTCTATTTAACCTTACAAAAACTAGAAAAAAAGTAATTAGTAAAATAACAAAGAAAGCACGAAAAAAGAATAAGCACTTATCTTAGTGCCAGTTCTAGCACTTTCGTGTCGAGATCTCTGAAGCTTTATGCCGTTTCACCCTTTCTGGGTCGAGATCTCTGAATCTTTATGCCATTTCCTCTTGCCGGCAGTACACAAAGTCCATAAGAGAAAGAAGTAATTAGCAAAAAAGAACGAAAAATAAAAAGAAATACAAAAATTAGTTTTAGCACTTCCGGGTTGAGATCTCTGAGTCGAGATCTCTAAATCTTCACGCCATTCCACCCTTCCTAGTAGTACACATAA
>QKWP01000505.1:23340-68626 GCA_003550325.1 Gigaspora rosea | reverse complement strand
ATTAAAGTGCCTGTCTTGGAACTTAGGAATTTTATTCAAGATATTAGGGCCGTCGGTATCCTCTAAGAGAAATACCGGCATTTGTTATATAGACGAGGATACATCTAGCCACACGTACACTTTTGGTGTCTAATTTAAGTAGTCCGCCAAAGGGTTCCATACTAGCTACTATACCTGCAACCCAACTACAGGAATTGTCTATTTAAACCCTCTGATCCTAGACAAGGATACATCTAGCTACACGTACACTTTTGGTGTCTAATTTAAGTAGTCCGGCCAAGGGTTCCACACTCGCTACCATACCTGCAACCCAACTACGGGAATTGCCTATTTAAACCCTCTGATCCATGTTCCGCCTGCTAACCCATCTTGTATCACCAGAATAGGCCCATTACATAAGTCAGTCAGCAAGTTCTGGATACTTATCCATTGTGGCCAGATTCTTTATAGTATTATTTTTATATTATTACATTTTATTTTAACTACTTTTGCACTTCATTATATTTAATACTTATCTAATTCTATTACTATATACAAAAACTAGCCCTATATATTTATTTTTGCTCACTTCGCAATTAGCTATTATTTTTGCTTTTTTGTTTTTTATCATTTTTGCTTTGGCTATTTTTTTTGTTTTGGCTATAATCTTTGTTTCATACTCTTTTTTTAAATACTTTCTAAAAATAGCAAAGAAGTGAAAAAAATAAAAAAAAACTATTTCTCAGAATTGTTGGTATTCTTGCAAATTGCTGGAAAAATCTAGTATATTCTTGCAAAGTGCTAAAGAAGTTAAGGCTAGTGTTCTTGTAAAGTGCTAAAAAGTTGCAAAGTATCAAAAAAGTCAAAAATAAATAAAATAAAATAAAAATTAAAAAAATAAGTAAAAAAAAAAACAAATAAAAATACAAAAAATGTAAGCAAACTAATAAAATAAATAAATAAAGTTCCAAATCTTCATTTCTCTGAAATAAGAGTTTGCATTCTTGCAAATTCAGAAATTGTGAAAGCTAGATTAATGTTCTTGCAAAATGCCAAAAAGTCTGAGTTGGTTTTCTTGCAAAGTACTAGAAAGTAAGAGTTTTGTTCTCACAAAGTGCTAAAATAAAATAAATTTATAAAAAAATTTTAAAAATAAAACAAAATAAACAAAATAAAATCATGAAACAAAAAAATAAATAAAGTAAAACCTTGCAAAAACTTGCAAAAACTTGTATCTAACTAAATTATTTTTTTAAAGAAGGGTTCTTAGAAATTTAGAATTTGCTAGAGAAATTAGTTGTGTGTTCTTGCAAAATGTCAGAAGTTTGAGTTGACATATGTAAAGTGCTGAAAAGTTGTTAGTTTTTTTGCAAAGAGCTGGTGTTTTTGTAAATGCAAATAAATTTAAAAATAAATAAATAAATAAAAAAAAACAAAATGAAAGCAAAAAAAAGTGAAAACAAAAAAACCAACCAAAAATAAAAAAAATAAAACAAAATAAAAAAACAATACGAATAAAAGATCTAATTTATAAACAAAAGATCTAATCTGATCTTGTAATACAGATTTGTAGATTAATTTCAATTTATTTGAAGTATTTCGAAAATATAGTCCAATGCGTTCTTGGTATAACCCAGATTACATAACTACTAATCCAGCTAGTCCTCTTAAAAATATTTCGAATTCACTTTTGAAACCATTTTTAAAATATTTCAAAACCTAAAATATTTTGAAATACATTGCAAAATATTTTGACATATATTGTATATGCGAAATCTTTTGAAAAATTTTGCAGGTTCGCAAGATCTTTTGAAAGATCATCACAAAATTTTATATATAGATATTAATCGATATATAACAGTTAATCGTTTTATATCGATTTAAAAAATAACGATATATATCGATTAACTGGTTAAAAATCGATAAATATCTATAATCGATATATATCATTTTATATATTATAATCATTATATATCTATAAATCGATTATAATCGTAATTATTTAAAACGATATATAACGATTAACAGATCTTTAATGATTACATACCTGTCACGAAAATTTCAACCCAAATCACCAAGTAAAAATAAAAAATAAAAAAAAACAAAAGAAAAAAAGTTCAAAATCTTTTAAGCCCATTTGATCAACAAGCTACCAAAAATAATAAAAAAAAATAAAAAAAACTCACAAAAAAAAAAAAAAAAAGTGTTTTTGAACGATTTTTACCCCTCTCTCCCTTTTACCCCCTCTTCCTTTTTCACCTCTCTCTTTTTTTTCTTTTCTTTTTTTTTCTTTTTCTTTTTTCTTTTTAATATTTCAAATACTTTCGAAATATTTTAGAACAATCTGCAACCTGTATCATATTAATGACGCGTTTTACTAATATTTTCAAAATGTTTCGATGATTTTTGATGATTGTACTACAAAATCAGATTAGATCTTTGTTTATTTTTTTTTTGTTTATAATTTAGATCTTCTATTAATTTTACATTGTTTTTTCGTTTTTCTTTGTTTCATTTAGTTTCATTTAGTTTCGTTTTGTTTCATTTAGTTTTGTTTTGTTTTTTTTTATTTATATTTTTTTTTATTTTTTAATTTTTTTATTTTATTTTTACACTTTACTACTAGCACTTTGCAAGAAATTCAATAACTTTTTGGCACTTATCGCAAGCCAACTCAAACTTTCGACACTTTGCAAGAACATACAACTACTCTCGTTAGCAATTTCGAAAGTTCAAGAATGCAAGTTTTTGCAAGTTTTTGCAAGGTTTCGTTTTATTTATTTTTCATTTCATGTTTTTTGTTTTTTATTTTTTTTTATTTTTATTAATTTATTTTATTCTGGCACTTTGCGAAAACCTTCAATGATTTTTGAATTGCAAGATCACAAACTCTTACTTTAGGGAAATAGAGATTACAAATATGAGCAAATAGTCGAATATAAGCAAATATAAGCAAATATAATAGTTTATTTTTTTTGTTTTTGTTTTTTTGTTATTTTTTTAGTTTTGTTTTTTTAATACTTATTAGGAAGTTGCGAATATGAGCGAATATTAGTGAATACAAACAAATATAATAGTTAAACAAAGAAAAAGAGAAATAATAGCTAATTACAGAATAAGAAAAATAAGTGTATAGAGCTATTATTATGTGACGAAGTATGAAAGTAGTTTAAAATATTACTATTTTTTTTATTTTTGGTTTTTTGGGTTTATTTTTTTTTGTCATTTTTTTTATTTTAGAAAGTAGCAAATATAAGCGAACATAAGCGAATATAAGCGAATATTATAGTTAAAACAAAGAAGAAAAGAAATAATAGCTAACTGCAGGTGAAAAAATAAGTATATAGCTAGCATTATACAACGAAGTACAAAAAGGTTCAAAATATTACTATTTTTTTCGGGTTTGTTTTTTTTCATTCTTTTTTTTTGTTTTTATTTTTTTTTGTTATTTTTTTATTTTTTCGTAAAAAATGTATAATTATATATAATAAAATATATAATATTGGTTAAAAATATATATTTAATTAAAATATAATGTATAATAATAATAAATAAAAACAAATAAAAAAATATAAAATTTTATATTAAATTGCGAAATCTTGTGAAAACATGTGAAAACATGCAAAAATCTGTAAAATGTTTAAAAATAAATATAAGTATAATAGTATTGTTATTTGTGATTTTTAATCTGATATCTATCGATTATTACTGATTATTATCGATTACTATCTTAATTGTTAGTCCTCGTTATGGGGATTTAAATCGATTACTATCCAATAATATTAAAAATCGATAGTAATCCCCATGCAAATTTTGGTAATGATTGTGCTACTATAAATTTGCTGATGAAGTAAAAAAGCCTGCTTCATTATTAAGTACTTTCTAGAAAATTTTTTTTTTAAATCATTGAACAAGAGATAATTGGATCTCTATAAACTCCCAAACTGTTTAAACTTTAATACAAACACCAAGAAAGTATATAATCATCTAGCGAAATGTAAAGATTACAAAATTTTATGATAGAGTCCAATCGGTGGTTGCAGAATTCACTTGGAACAAGCTATCAAAAGATATTCACAAAAGATTATCCAATCATAATTTGTCAAATCTAGTTTTTGGGAATAATTATAAAAAAAATAATCAGTATGTGAAAAGAGCTAATTAAAAACTTGGTATGTCACAAGACTCAAAGAAAAATTCAAAAACAATTATGCTTTAACAAACTAACAAACCAAATTATTAAAGATATTTTATATATAGTCTGGAATAGCCTATTTGAAATAATCTGGAAAGACTACTATCAAACTATAAATGAATAAAAAAAAGATATAGAAATTGTATATAAAGATAAATAAAGAAAAAAGATTTGATATAAAGAGAAAAAAAGAAAAATAAGAAAATAAAATAATAAAAGGCCTAAAAAAAAAAATAGAAAGCAAAAGCGAAAAGTTTTTAAAAAGACAAAAAGAGATAAAAATTTTGATAAAAAAAGGAATATTAGGCTTTATTGAGAGAAGTAAAAAGCCTTTTTGGTATAGTCACTAATAGGTTATTACCAAACTCTGTTTTATAAAAAAAAATAGTATAACAGAATATACTTAGAAGAGTGCTATTTATCATTTGATTTTTTAAAGTAGAAAGGATCAGAAAATTATCAGGTTCTAATAGCAGATAACTTTTTATTGGTTAAAATTTTATTAAAGTTTTTAAAAATTTTAAAAATTTTTAAAATTTAATATTAAATAATTTTTAAACCAGTAATTTGTTTTGGATGATTTTATTACCAAAATATTTATCTTAGTAAGATGATTTCAACATGCTTAAAATTATTAAAATCCAATTATAGGCAGTGTTAGAAATTTCAGACTCAAATACTGTTCTCATAAGAATAGTATATTAGCTACAAATATACTCAACCAATTGGTTAGTGTTTTCACTAAAAAACAACACCAATATAAGTAGTTGTTATTATTGCTATTATAGCAAATTGAAATTCCTTTTATTAAAATTAAATAAAAATTTTTATTAATTTTTGGTTTTGGCATAAATTATATAGCTAATTATTATATTTATAAGAACAATATTATTATTTTTACTGTTTTCAAAAAATTTTTTAATAGTGAATAGTAAAAAAATTTTACTGTTCACAAATTTATAACAGTGTTTTTATGAGTAGTGTTACGAATAAGCAAAAAATCATAATCGATTAGTTAGTTGAAAATTTTTAAAAAATCAATTAATAGTTGATTATGTTTAACTAATCAACTAATTGATTAATTGATTAATTGATTAATCAGTAAATTGATTGGTCGATTAGTTGATTAATCGACTAATCGATTAGCTAAATATCTGATATGTACTGTATATACGATCTCTACATATATTTATAGCAGCATATATTGGTATATAGACAACTAATCGAATAATCAATTAATTAGTTAATCAATTAATCAATTAGTTAAAAATCGATTAATCGATTAATCGATTAATTAGTTAATCGATTAAAATTGTATTTGTAATAGTCAATTGATTAGTTAACAACTCGATCAACTAATCGATTAATCAATTTTCGATTTATATCACTACTTATGAGAACTCTAAGAACACTAAATTTATATACTAATTACAGAATCCCAAAATCGTTATAGATTTGTATTGCTCTAATTATATTATTTTTGTATATATTAAAATATATTATTAAAAATCTTATAAACTTTAATATTAAACTATAGCATTGTATGTCCGGAGCCAATATTTAATATGTTACCAGTATATTTAACATTAATACAGCAATATAAGTTGATTACGTATCTTATATTGGTTTGTCGATCAGTTGAATGTGATTGGTTGTATATCACATGATGTGGCCGGACAGACAAACATTTGCTGATCAAATCCTTTCGTAAAAATAGAGAGTCCTCTGCTTTGCTTCGGACTAATAACTTTCAAACCAGTAATTTGTTTTAGATTATTTTACTATCAAAATGCTTATTTCAATAAAACTATTTTAATACTGTATTTGTCTTAAAATAAGCTACCCTTTTTGGCCAAAAAGTTATGCAAAAATCGTGAGAGTAGCTTATTTTCAGATTGTTAAATTTTCAAAAAATTAAAAAACGTACTAATAAAAAGTTGTCCAAATACTATGAAATTTTTATTATAAGTGTATTTCGTTGCGCTGAACAACTTTACTTAATTGACCTTTTGAAGTTTACATAGTAAAAAAAGTTTTATATGTAGCAACTGTTAACGATTTCTTTAAAATTTTTTTTGAAAATCTGGGAGTAGCTTCTTTTGGAGGTAGCTTATTTTCGGAAACCTATGGTAAATCTAAAATTGTTAAATTATGATCACAGAATTCAGAGATCATTATAGATTTGTATTATTTTAATATAAAATATATTAAATCAATTAAAAATAACACATATCTATAATGATTTCTGAATCCTGTAATTAGATTTTAACAATTTTAGATTCATTAAAATTGTATTATTGAGAAGAGTATTTTGGTAATAAAATTATCTAAAACAGATTACTGGTTTAGAAATTATTTAATATTAAAGTTTATAATAATTTTTAATATACAGTATACAAAAATAATATAACTAGAGCAATATAAATCTATCCCTTAGATTGTAGTAGAACACAGGCAAATTTGCCTGCGTTTTTGCACTTTTTTAGCTCTGATTTACTTTTTTAAAATACTAAAATAATTAAATAAAACTTTGTACAATTATATTTGAAAATAAGGATTACTTTTTTGCAAAATTAGTTTTTATATTATAAGAAAATAAATTATAGTTACATATAAGCTGAAAATAGATAATTTTAAGAAAAAATTTTTTTAAAAAATTTTATTACAATTTTTCTGCGATCTTATTTAGTTTTAGTTTTAGAACTATAGTTCTTAAGACAATATTGTAGTTTATATAAAGGATGACAACTTTCATTATTGCAACTTTAATGATTTACTTGTAAAAATTAAGACTTGTATTAGAAGTAAAGATTTTTTTTATAGACGGGAACATATAAAATTTGAAAAAATCTAAAGAAAAATTTTAATAGTAAAAATGCCAATACAAGAACTTTTATATTTATTATATTAAAGTTTTCTAATGATTTTAAAAAAATTTTATAACAAAGTTACTAAAACAAAACTTAAAGAATATTTTTTACTTAGAAAAGAAATAGCTAAAATCAATATTTAAAATTTTATTAAAAATTTTAAAATACGCAGGCAAATTTGCCTGTGTTACAATCTAAGGGATAATAATCTCAGAATTCTGTAATTAGATTTTGATAAGTTTAGACTCGTTAGAATCATTTTACTAAAATAAATATTTTGGTAGTAAAATTATCCAAAATGAATTACTGGTTCAAAAATTATTTAATATTAAAGTTTTGAACCTTTTTAAAATTTTAATAATTTTAGCCAATCAAATTGCAGTATTTTTAAGCAGGTAGAAGAAAGAGAGATAGTCTCTTAGTAGCAAAATATCAGCTAATAAATTGCCCTTTCCTTAGAATTTTTTTAAAAAACTAAATAGTGTTAGACTTTTATAAAAAAAACCAAATATTTTGTAAAACTTTTTTAGCATACCAGTAGTATTTTTCTGTTCACTTGCAAGTATCAAGCAGACTCATCAAAGAATAAAAAAAAAAGTAGAAATAGCAAAGTAGTAGAAATAATAAAAATAGTAAGAATAATAAAAATCGTAAAAAATAGTAAAAATAGTAAAAACTAGTAGTTAGGCATGTTCTTACGTTTATACTATAGTAATTATACAAAAAAAAATTTTTTTTTCACTTTGGCAGTTTCGCCAGTACTTTATTAAGATACTAAGTATATTACTACATTAATACACTTGTTTACTCCTAATTTGCAAGCCTAACATCACCCGGCTACCCTAAAGTGCCCAAGTGCAACCTACCGCACTAGTTTAAGATCATTCAGAAACTAGGGGCTGTGTTAAACCAGCCTAAGTACTACACCAAAATAGCTTTCCACCAAACAATATTCTATCACCTATTGCCGACACGCACAAATTATAAGAGCCTTGTTTCCGCTCTATCCTCCTTCTTTTTAATTCTTCAATATTTCTTTTACTTTCGTTAGTAGAATTTTCCACACATCTTGAATTAGGGTCCATCTTTTGCCTCTTCTTTCCAACAATACTTCTTGAAAACGGAGCCTTCTTTCTCTGCCGGTTTCTTTTGTGCGTCTGCTGGATTCCTTCTTTTTGTTTCTATTCCACTATTTTAATGCATCTTTCTCTCCAGATTATTTTATGAAAATAATCCCATGTCATAAGAAGAAAATACTACAAGATCAATTTCACGTTGTTACTTGTAAGGCCTAACTTAAATAAGTCTTTTTTAGTACACGTCTTATACAGGCCCCTTATAAGGCCTTCTCTTCTTTCTTTCTTTTCTTGTATATTAGCACCGAAAAGAGAATCACAGAGCTGCTACATTGAAACTTCATTCCTTCTCACATTTTTATTTAGCAGCGCAAGTATGAATTTGACAACTGTCTCCTCAATATTTTGCCACTGTGTCTCCTGAGCTTCATATACTACCAAATGTTCCTGAGTTTCCTTGGCATCTTTCCCACATACTTTATATATATCATCTTTATAGAGATCTGGACGCATTATCTTAAGATTACTAAAAGTTGGAAGCCTACTGTGCAAACACTTGATCAAGAAATTAAGTTTTCTCTCTTTATACATTGAGGTACATCTTACACCACTTTGCTTTTTAATTCTTCTCCATAGACCTTCCCATGCCCATGTATGGTGGTAGGCTTTCTTTTCCAGCCAACTAGAAACGCTTAGCATTCTCCAATCTGCTGCTATCATAGTGTCCTCAATTTCTTTTATGACCTTTCGCACTGGCATTTCAACAATTGTCTTGCCAGTACATATTGTACCTAATTCTTGAGCTTAGTTTCATATTCTGCACTACAAGAAGAGGTGCTGCTTGGCCTTCTTTTACTAGTACATCTATTCTATCGTTCCAATAATTATTACTATGTCCTTTGACTTTAACCATCTTCACTTTTAAATTTTTAATTCATTTTGTGTCAAGGATCTTGAGTAACAAATTATAGTTCTTCTGACGTAGCCACTCTTTATTCGATCTAAGCCTTTTACTTCTATTAATTCCTAGGATTGCAGCTGCACTGTCAGTATAAATTTTGACCTCACTGTTTCGTGAAGACAATAATTAAACAACCCAGATTGCTGCTAATTTGGTTCTTGTCAACGAAGGCCATCCTTGTATACTGAAGTTCCCCTTCTGGATCATTCCTTTTTCGTCTTTACCAACCTGAATCCATCCTAAACCTTGCTTACAACTCATTTTGTTTTCTGAAATTCCCTTGTGCAATGAACCATCCGTATAAAACACTAATAACTTTTCTGCTACACTAATATTCCTATTTAACTGCTCTAGTAGTAAATTCTCACAATAATAACTAAACTTTTGTCTTTTTATTAGTTCTACTTCTATTCTATCTATACTTATTACCGCCATCAGACTTGCTTTAGAGATTCTATCTACTTCCTCCTTCTTAACTACTCCTTCTCTAAAGAGCTTTTGACTATATCTGTCGATATATCAAAAACCCAATCACTCTCTTGTGTTTTGACACCCTGAATTGCTGTGAAAATTTCTTTCTTCGGAATCCATTGCATCTGCACTTTATTTGTTTCATTTGCTTGATTCACTACTAGTCTAATTTTATTCCCCTTCTTATTGACAGATGACCCTTCTTCTAATAGCACTTCCTTTTCTTTTTTCTCAACTACTCTTTGTATATTTATTTTGCTCTCTCTATTCTTCATTAGTATCCATTCTTTTTTCCTCTTATCTAATGAAATCTCCTTTCACTTAATCACAGGCACCAATTTATTCACTTCTAAAATTTGAAATTCCTGTCTAACTTCTTTTGTGGAAGAATTTGCAAGGACCGTTTCCTCAATGTTCTTAAACTATTGAGGTATTCTTCCTCTATTCAATTTGTCTTTCGACTACATATTTTGGCTCTATGAGATGAGTACATTTCTCTGTCTATTGAGAAGTTGGCCCAGAAAAAACAGGTCAAGAGCCACCAGTATCCTGGCATATTTGATTACTATTTTATCTCTAAGCAAATTGCGGATTGCTATACCAGTACCATATAGCTTCCAGCTATCTTGTGACGCTCTAATAGAAATATTAATTTCTTTTGCTCTTAACAAAACCAATATAGTTTGATTAAATTTTCATAGCTTTTCCAGAAGATTTGGATTATCAACATTATGGAGTCCGAAGTCCTCCACTAAGCCAGCCAGTTTGTGACCCTGCTCAATTCTAATTTCCGTAATTGCACTGATCTGACTTTCATCATTTAATCGATTGTTAATGCTAGTAATTTGCTTATTTAATAACTCAGCCTCTAAAGTTCGAAAGTTTCCAATATTTTTGTATGTTATCACATAATTAGGTGTCATGATCTGGAGCTCAAGTTTATTCTTTGCTAACCTAATAATTGGCTGATGAATTTTGTTAATCAATACTTTTGACATTCTTGAGAGTTGAAGCAAATAACATAGTTTAGGAATAATGCATATGTTGTTGATATACGTCAATTGGCTAGCTGTCAACCTTTTCTATCTCAATGTTTGTACTGTCTGTTGCACTATTCCTTTAGCTTTTAAGAATATTTGTCTGCAATAGATTTACTACCAAAAGTAATACTTCTTTTTTCTGCTTTGGTTTTTGGATTGAAAACAATCAAATTTGACTTTTTGACAGTAATTTGAATATCATTGATCTGAAAAAACTCATTTGCTATTGATAGCATTTTCTCCATGACCTGCTTGTTTGGCGCCAACCAAGTAGTATCGTCTGCGTAAGCTACCACAGCCACCTTAATCTCTTTTTTTTGTATATGATCCCTTGGTCCTATTCTAGATTCTAAAGTACTAATATAATAACCCAATTCAGCTGATTCTTGAACCCTTACCAAAAGGGGATCATAAAAAATGCGCCAAAGCAATAGGGAGAGAACCTCCCCTTGTTCAATTCCATCCACCATTTCTACCAGCTCTGTAAGACCTGTTGCTGTTATGATTTTTGATAAATGGTTTTCAAAAAGCAATAAGATTAACCTATTGCTTTGTCCGGTATTTTGATTCTTTCCATCACTCTCTTTAACATACTGAGTGAGACCAAATCACATGCCTTTTTCATATCATGCAGTACCAGCCACAGTTCTACATTCTTTTTTTTTTGCATCTTCTGCTATCATATTAACTATATGTACTGGATGCTCGGTTGAGCCTCTAGGCAAACCGGCAAAATTCCATTCCTTTAGAATTTGGTGTTTAACTAGAACTGCTGATAGCCTATTTGTCAAAATCTTCGTTATGCATTTTCTGAAAGTTTCTAAAGAGCAATTGGTCTAGTATTTTCCAAATTATAATTGCAGCTTGTACCCTTTGGGATTGGGTATATTTGCGCGCATTTCTACTCTTTAGAAAATATCGCTTCTATAATGCAATAGTTTGCAAACTGGCAGAAGATGCGTTGAGTAAAAGGGCTGGCATTCTTGATCAGGCTATAAGTAATACCTGAGATACCAGGACTGTTTTGGTTTTAAGACTTTGTAGGACCAGGTACCACTCCTCTTCTGTAATTTCTGATAGTATATCTTGGAACCAAGTACTCTGAATACAATTCATTGGTTCGTAAATTTGTGACCATATACTCCTTCTACCGAAGTTTTGCGGCTTCTGTGCTCTCATTTGGTTTTCATAATGCATCTTTGTTTCCTCAAGAACTTTACTCGGACTTGTTACTAACACCTTGGTTGCTCCTTCTTCTTTAAAGAGTCTATCTACCACAACTTTACTGTGAGGTCGGTTTAGTAAACTATTCAGTATCTTTTCTTGATTATTGGCTATTATCTCGCATCTACGCTTTATACAATCCTCTATTTTTTTTCTTTTCCACCTTTCTATTTCGTCTGAACTTTTTATTAATAACTCGCCACCATCCCTTCATATCATCATACCAATCTTCCATATCTCCCATCGGCAGCCATGGTATATCAAGATTGAACTTCTTGTTTTGTTTGCGATATCTAGATTAATGCCTAGTAGGGTTCCGCAATTTGATTTGATCTTCAAATATTTGAATCAAATATTTGATCAAATTCAAATTCAAATTTGACTATATTTGATTTAATCAAATTCAAATATGGTCAAATTTGATTTGATTTGACAAATATTTGATTTGATTTAAAAATTACTATTAAAAATTCAAATTCAAATCAAATTCAAATTCAAATATTTGAATCAAATCAATTCAAATCAGGGTCAATTTGATTTGATCAAATTCAAATTGATCCAATATTTGATTTGATTTGAATTTGAGGAACCCTAATGCCTAGTTTTTTCTCATCTGACATAATCTTGAAATTGTTCTTTTGCTGAACGTATCCACTTGCTTATTTTGAAAATTAACAGAGAAAGCTTAGATTTTTTATTGAAACCTTCTTTGCATACAGGGTTATTATACACCTTTTTTCTTGGTATGCTTCTATTTGCTGCTTCAATAATACTCAGTTTGATAATGTTCCAAGCCTGATTTATTAGCTGTGCTCGGCAACTCGCTTTCCCAATTCTACCAACATTAATACATGACAACTTATCAAGCACAGCCTCTTCCTTTTGTAGCTTTCTATCCAATACCGATCTATACTCCTCCCAATTTTCTATGGTGGCCTGATCATATAGGTAAATTATTCTGTGATGTTTCCTGTTCTTCTCTATTGTCACTATTGTACCAAAAATCTGTAAGTTGAGCCATAATATCATAGAAGTTGCCTTGTGATCGCTATATGTAACAAACTGTATATCTAAAATCTCTGTCGTAGTCAGATTTTCCATTAGATTTTCTGACACCCATATTTGATCAATTCTTGTACCACTTTGACTATTAGACCATGTAACTTCCTTTTCTGTCGGGTGTAAAAATCTAAAAGTGTCTATAAAATCATTTTTGCTCAACCATTTGTGTATTTTTGAAACTCTATGATTATCAGCTCTGCTATTTGATATCTTATTTAACTCTAAATCTACTATACAGTTGAAGTTCCCTAAAATTACTATATGTGTTCACATATTTCGTTTGTTGTATATGTCTGTAATCTTATTTAATACTTTGTCCATTTCGCTTCCATTATTTGGGGGAATATAGATTGCAATTATAACTAGCTCCATATTTCTGAAATAAAGCCTTGCTATCATTATAAATTCACTGATTCTGTCAATGTCACCAAGGTATTTTTCCCAACTATGTTTAATATCTATCGCCACCCCTAGACCCTTCTTCTTATCTATCAATATATCTGACCAAAAAAATTTGAAGTTTTCGACTTTTTCTCTACAAAAAACCCTTCTTTCCTATTCATTTTTGTTTCAGTTACTGCAATTATATCGAATGTTTCTTTATTCAACCATTGATCCAATGTTTCAAATTTTTGCTGATTCATTTTTAATTCATTGATATTGTGACAACCTATTTTCAGAGTTATTTCCTTTTGCAGTAACTTTTCCCTATCTACAGTAGCACCAGGAACCCTGCTCGATGAACCAACTAGTTCATCTACTGTCTTATATACAACTAGTGCGCCTGTTAGGAGCACGATGGCAAACTAGACTGACTCCTTTCAATGCTATCGAGTCTGCTAGTAATGTTTAACAAAAGCTTTTTGATTTCATATATTCCTAGTTCATGGGCCTTTCCTTTTAATGTGGTACTTGTTAATTTTTCTTTCGTATAAGTATTCTCTTTAGACACTTCAATTACTTCAGTTCTTGCTTTTGTCATTACAACCTCTACCTCTCTCAAAAATTCTTGTTTGCTTCTATTTGACGTATTCTTTTGAAGATTTTTGTTTGTAATTTCAACCTTCCTTTGAGTAGTTTCATACATGGGCTCCAGCTTCCATTGCAGCTTGGTATTAAAGTAAGAGGCTTTAGATGAAACTGCCTTCTCCATTTCTTGCCTGTTTATAAATTCTACGACCGCAACTTCTTTTCTATTACCATTTCTATTATTGAAAATATGAACTGTTTTTGCACCTAAGCGGCGAATTTGTCTTAACAACAAACCTCTTTTGTATTCTTTGGAATATCTTTTAGCCTAGCATGGTATGTTCTTCTTTTTTCTAATACTGAGTTATCACTTGTACCTGGTGTGAATTTTACTAAGCTTCCATTAATTAATGAAGGAACCATAGGTTTTTAACTGCCTCCTTATACTTTCTTTCATCCATCTCAATGGTAAGCTCAGCTCTGGTTTTGTTGTTTTTTCTATGTTTGATCTGAACTTCCCGAACTTTACCAATATTCTTAACTATCGCAGTTACATGTCTATTGCTTATTCTGTTTGACAAGTTCCACAAAGTGAATTTCTTTACACTTCTGTGTTTACTTCTTTGCGTATATACTTCATCTAATATACTAATTTGTTTACAATTAGTTTCTATTTTACTACTAGGAATTTCTTGCAAGGTCTTTTTTTCCCTAATCACCTTAGATTCCTTCATCACAAGGAACTCCTTTTGATGAATACGTAAATATGCATCTTGCTCAAAGCTGACCAACTGTTCGTTTTTTACTTCATTATTCACAGGTTCCTTATCTTTTCCCTTCCCTTTTTCTTTTATTTTATCTAAAGATCCTTCTTCTAAGTGCTTGTTTTTCCCTCTTATGACTTGACCTAAGCGACAAAAGTATTTTCTTGCTTGAAAGTTTCGATGAACGATTTAATTATATCCCTAGCTCACAATTCCCATAATCCAGTGTGTCTGTTTCTGAGATTGTGAGTGCTAATTTTTTACTAAAGCTTTCTTCTAGCTTTGGCTTCATAAACTCCGGGAGTAAAGTTGACTGTTTAGGTTCTTTTTCCACTACTAAAGTTTGGCGTTGTTCCCATTCGTATATTTCTGTTGCTGTTCTTATGACAAAAACAGTTTCTGGGTAAGCTATTCCCAAAAAGTTTGCTACTTCTTTATCCTTTTGTGAAACAAAAGGCTGTACATTCTTTAGCTCATCCGAGATTTCTATATCTGTCTTCTTGAATAAGTTCTTAAAATGCTCCAAATGCTGTTCTATGATTATCTACTTTATATCTAATCTAGTGTTCGAATAGTTACGTGTATATTTGGCTGTGTCTAACAAGTATTCTATTTTAGGCTAAATTCTTGCTTTTTCTTATTGATTCTATTGCTTCTAGAAGAATGGTACGTACGTATTTGTACATATTTGTTTATATCTACACGTTTTAATCCTTTTTCAGCAGATCTTAACTTGTTGTTTATTTGTTTATTTTGTATTTGACTACACGTCTTTGTTTATTCTTGTTTGTTTTGACAGTGATTTGCAGTACAGAGTCAACGGCAGTTCCCCGGAAATTTTTCCCCTACAAGTTTCACAGTAATTTTCCGTTTCTTTGATTATTAGCCCTATTTATCCTTGTCAGATCTTCTTTTCGCTCTAATAAAGTCTGGATGAAATTTTTTCTTTTTTTTTCTTCTTAAGCTACTTGATGTACTTTGCTATATAGACTTAGCCATTTTAGTACTAATTTTTTTAGCTTCAGAATTGGCGTGAGGATCAGCGGGAAGAGTTTTTGTCTTTTTACAAAAAAAAAAATAGTAAAATACTGAATAAATAAAAAAAATATTAAAATATTAAAATTTTTAGTTGCTAAAAATTTAATAATACTAGCCTTAATAATTTATAACAATAATTAACAAATTCAGTATAAAGCTATAATTTTTGTATGCAGCTATTTTATCTAATATACAAATAATTTTTTATTTATTTAGTGAACAATTAGGGAGCTGACATTTATTAGGTAATATTTTAGGGGGTGGGGTCAAGAAAAATCTTATCTTAGTAAATGGATATTAGATAATAAATGTCGCAGATCATAATTTAAAATGAAATCTACATTCTATACTTAACCTGCTAGCTTTCTAAAATCTATTAATACTTGTTTATTATAATTTTTTTTAAAACTAATCCTAATCCTAAACCCCTAACCCTAAAAAATGCACTCCAAAAAAATTTAGTTTTCAAGATTTTATACTATTATTTCATTTTAATCTGGATTTCATTATGATCTGTCACAATAAATGTTAGCACCCTTATAGATATAAAAATCTTAATGAGCCAATTTAATAGTAACTTGTTAATTAGTAAATGAATAATAAATTAAAAGATCTTAAAATCTATTTATATACTATAGTAAAATAAAAAATTCTAGCTTCTAAGAGGAGTGACAAAAATCAGATGATTTTTTAGAGGGGAAGGAAGTAAAAAAAGTTGAAAATATATATAAGAACCTGACTATTTATATATTAAGAAAAAGGGAGGGGTAGGCTTCTAATAAAAAATAATAAAGTGATTAATAACACAGCTCTAAATATTTTTGAACTTAGGTAAGGGGCATGCCATTTATTACGTAATTTTTACCATGGATACATGGTCAGTAGTAGTGATCACATCTATATATTATATTAATTATTTAGAATTAGATAAAATGATCACACCATACATAGATAGAGGTGGCTACTAAGTAAGAAATATTATGTAATAAAAGACACGCCCCTAATAGGGATGGCACATATATGTGTATATAGATCATTTGATATAAATCAAATGATAATTCTGATTATGGTACCAAATTCAACCAATTAAATTGTTTAAATATGACAAACAGACATTAAAACTTTAGTAGTATAAATAATAAAAATAGTAAAAATAGTAAAAATAGTAAAAAAGTAAAAATAGTAAAAATAGTAAAAATAGTAAAAAGTAAATAAGTAAAATTAGTAAAAATAGTAAGAGAGTAAGAATAGTAACTATTCTATCTGTACTCCTAACCAGTGTTATATGTTTTGACTGTCCAAAGCCTTTTTTGGCTTGTTTATGTTCAAATTGTCCAAACGTCCAAAATTGTCCAAAGCTTGTTCAGACTTTAATAATTAATAAATTTATCTAAAAAATATATAACTATATATTTTTTTAGGTACTGAACACATTCCAGTTAAAATTAAAATAGGTTATCTTAATAAAATTTTAAGTAATTTTACCGTATATATCCGAAAATAAGCTACTACCTAAAATAAGCTACTCCTCTGATTTTTTTAAAAATCTTAAAAAATTCGTTAGCAGTTGCTACATATAAAACTTTTTTTTTACTAAGTAAACTTCAAAAAGTCGATTAAGTAAAAGTTGTTCAGCGCATCAAAATACACTTACAGTAAAAATTTGGTATCATTTGGATAACTTTTTATTAGTACGTTTTTCAATTTTTTCAAAAAATGCTATATTTTGAAAATTGTAATTTTTGGCCAAAAAAGGTAGCTTAATTTCGGACACATACGGTACTTTATTTAATTGTCCAAAATTGTCCAAATAATTGTCCAAAACTGTTCCATGATAACACTGCTCCTAACTATCTAATTATATAATACAATAACATAATAATAATAATAACAATAATAAAATAAAAGAAATAATAATAATTTAATAATAAAGAATTAAGATTACAACTCAATAGTTAAAATTTTAATTAACAACTAAATTTAAAATATAAACTATATTTATAATATAAAAACCCAAGATTTTTAAATTTATTTTTAAGTACTTTGCTTATTTTACTATAAGAAAAATGTTATAAATCAGATAATTTTTTAGAATAAAAAAGTTAAAAATATATACAAAAAACCTGATTAGGTATATATTAAAAGAAAAAAAAAAGAGATAAACTTTTAATAAAAAAATCAGATAATAAATGTTACAGATTATAACTTAAATGAAATCTACATTTTTTACTTAATCTGCTAGCCTTCTAAAACCTACTAATACTTGTTTATTATAATTTTCTTTAAAACTAACCCTAACCCTAAACCTCTAACTCTAAAAAATGTATTTCAAAAAAATTTAGTTTTCAAGATTTTATACTATAATTTTATTTTAATCTGGATTTTATTATAATCTGCCACAATAAATGATATGGTTTTAAACAACTATTAATAAAGTATTTTTTATAGTAAAGACCAAAATTTTTTACAAGATTAAATTTGCAAAAAATATTTATTATATTATAGTAATAAATTATTATTTTTTATATAAGTTTTAATATATTCATGTATTAAAAACTATATTTAAAACTAAAAAAAAAAACATTTATTAAAATTACAAAAAAAATTTAAATACAGCCATGCCAATATGTAAGGGTGATGGGGGTATTGTGGACAGGGGGGGTATTGTGAACAGGGCGGGTATCTTATGATCTAGTGATCAGAGTTGGTTGATTTTTATACCATTCGAATCGTCTCAAAGAGACGAATCGGATGGTATAAAAATCACCCAATTCCGATCACTATATCACAAGATATCATTATTTATACAAAATATAAGATTTTTTATATATTTAAAAATCTGCAAATTTTTACATAATATACCTTTAACGATCTTGGGATCCCGTAATTGGATTTTAACGATTTTGTGCTTGTTAGAATCGTCTCACTGAGACGGTCATTTTGGTGGTAAAATCATCCAAAACGGACCAGTAGATCAAATTTTATCACGGTGTCCACAATACCCCCCTTTCTTCTAAAATTTAATTTTTATATTCTATTTTGTGTACCAATTATTTATATCTAAAACAATATATGATATAAAGATTTTTTTGCAGTAATTTATTTTTTATTAAGCATAGTTCAAATAATAAAAATTGTATAAAAATCTATTTGATTTTTAAAAAGTTTTATTAGTAGAAACTTTAACATGTCAATAATACCCCCGTCTCCCTTATATATATTAAAATTTACTACTAAGCAAAAATGGACTTTTTGCAATTTTAATCTAACTTTAGCTCTAACTTTATTTCTAACTCTAACTTTAACCCTAGCCCTAATACTATTTCTAATTCTGATTCTAACTTTAATATTATTAATATATTTACAAAATTTTTTTATAAAAAAAAACCATATTTATAGTATAACTATATATAGCACATGGTTATATATAAATTAATTCAAAAATTACATATTAAATAATTTTTTGACAAAGTTTTTTTTTATTTATTTTTAGGTTATAAACAATTTAACCTTTTTTATTTAAAATATTTTCAAATAATGGAAATATATATTTATTATTATTATAATTTAAAAAGTTAAACCAAACTTCGTTTAATAATAAAATTTTTTAATTAACTTTATAAAAGTTTCAAAAACCAATTATATATATACAACAAACCTTAGTGAGTTTAGATTTTTATTATGTCGCCCATATAAAGTATGTTTTATTAATTAAAATTAACATTATTAGCTAGTATAATATTGTAATAATAAAAAAAAAAAATACAAAATTTGCTATTTATAAAATTATTGCTGCAATAATTCATATAAAACTAAATTGAACCAAAAATTAATTTATTTGTAAAAAAAAACAATACAAAATAACAAATTAGTTAACAAAGTATGATTAATTTATTATGCAGTATTAGCGTATTATAAACCGAGAATTGGAATATTTTTTTTATAAGAAATAAGTTTAGCGCATAATTACTATATTAATAGATAAAAAGATGACGAGTAAAAACGATAAACATTTTTTACGGAAAGAGGCGAACGGCGAGTATAGGATTTTCTCCTGGAAACAAATTGATGCATGTATAAAACCAAAAATGTCAAACAAAAGAGAAAAATAAAAACAATATTGAATGATAACACGAAAAGATTTGATCAAAATATAAAACTTAAATATCTTTAATAAAGCTAAGATTTGACGAAAGAAAAAATCACATGTGAGAAAATTTTATTTGTAATCACTTTTAACATGTTTAACATGTTTAACATGTTAACTGTTAAGTGACAAAGGAACAATTTTTTTTATATATATTATATATAAACTTATTAAATATTATTTAAAAGCGCATTCATTGTAAAAGACAACAAAAATTAATAATTTTGTGAAAGTTCAATAGGCAAATCGGGAAATGTAACAACCTGGATTACAACCTGTTCTGGATAAAAAGGAAATTAAAAAACTCGCGTGGATATAATACCATGATTTTTAAGTGACATGACTTTTCATGGGATCATTGGCTTAGCGTAGTTAGAAGACCGAAAACCTGATTAAGTATTCATTCAACTGATCGATCACTCAAAATGAAAAGAGAGAACAAAATCATTTAAAAGATACATTAATTTCGGATTTTAATGTTTATGTAATCAGTAAATTGAATTTTTCGGCAAAATTAATAATAATAATAATAAATTATAAAGTATTATAAATAATAAAGTAAATAATAAAGTAAATAAATAATAAAGTAAATTATAATAAAGTAAATTATAGAAAATCCGATTGTAACTTCGCCAAATCCATTTTTAAATATGTTTCAAAGAGCCATTTTACTTAATTCAAATAATTTAATAACAATAATTGAATAATAATAATTAATTAATATAATAACTACAATAATGTAATAACTACAGTAATGTAATAACTAACGCTAATGTAATGTTTATGCACGGATTTTAATAACTATACAAGATTTCATAATTTCTTAATGTGTGCACAATTAATTTTGAATCTTTTTTTTTTCAAATTTTCAAATTAAAACCATGACGCAGGATACTTAAAATGATATTAGTTTAGTCGTATATCATCTGCACCAATTAATTTTATTATCACACAAACCCTTCGTTACATAGTAAATTTTCTTTATCTGTTACGATTTTTTTGTTAGCTTATCTATTTTCGATAAATTTCATAAATTCTTTCGGGAATCAACTCGAAAATATATCTGAAACATGTACATAACAGATAAGTACGTCGTAACTAAAATATTTTTTTTCGTATGCTTGATCTACATTCCACCTATCGCATCATGAACTAAAGTAACACCATGACATCCTGACATCCGCATTTCTACGATATATATATATATATCTGATATATATTTATATTTATTTATTATTCTTATCTGTTATTTATCTTTGCAAGTATTTTCAAATTTAATAAATTTAATGCATTAAAATCCCAATACTATGCAAACTGTTTACACGGAGTTTGGTATACGCCTTTCCAATCGGAAATTACGGAAATTGCGGTTACTAATTTCTTTTATTGGTATTATCATCAATTTTTTTTTTTTTTCAGTTCTTTAAAAGTTTCTTTTCAAAAAAAAGTATGTTAAAAAAAAAGAGAAAAACAAAATAAAGAAAACTGGCATAAAAAAAAAAAAAAATTCTTGCTCTTTTTTTTTTTTTTAAAAAAAAAAAAACATCTTTAACTATTATCGTTTGATATAATATTTTGATCGTTTTAATCATTCCTTTTTATATATAAACTCTTTATTTTTCTCTTTTTTACCACAAAATTCGAATTGTGGTAAATTTTTTTTTTTGTATGAATAATTTTATTTTTCTTATTTTAACGTTTTTTCTTCTTGGGGTTTTAACCCAGTGAGTTTTATATACACTTTCGATATTATTTTTTTTTTTTGTACAAATTTATATTTTTAAATTATATGCGCATCTTTTTTTAAAAGCTGGGTACGGAGTGTGCAACCCCTTATTTTACAACATTTATAACAAGACAAAATTTTTATTTTTGAAGCCTTGAAAAAGAAGAAAAAAAGAACGCTTTATTGTTTCTAACAAAAAAAAAAAATCTGGATCCAAGCCACAATTCATCAAATTCACCAACAAAATCAAACATGCCTTGCAGTGTAATCCGCAATGATAATTGTGACAGTGCCTTTGGAGGCGATGCCCTAATGTGTAAGTAAAATATTTTCCGGATTTTTTTTTTTTTGAAAAATGTAATTCAAATTTTCATTTGAACCAATTGAAATTGGTTTTTTTGTTTGACTTTGTTTCATCATGATAAACATTGAAAATTTGTGATACATGCGATCGACAAACATATAACTAATCAATCTATTTAATCTATTTATTTAATCTATTTATTCTATTTATTTTAATCTATTTAAATCTATTTGTTAAATAGCTTTTACCGCGGGCTCATGTGACTCTGTTCTTCAATGCTCACAACGATCCTTAAAAAACGCCTCTTTACCAAATCTTCTCCATTTTATTAGAGATATCACTAACAGATCAAAAGTTTCAAAAATAACCATGGTAGTTGGTTTGATCTACGTAAATCGATTGAAAAAAACTTTACCTTCTACTGCACGTGGAGATTTTGATACACCTTATAAGATTTTTTTATCCGCAATTTTAGTTGCGAGTAAATATTTAAGTGATCAATCACTTCAAAATAAGACCATTGCTGATATTACAGATGGTCTTTATACCGTTAAAGATGTTAATACCATGGAACGTAGTTTTCTTGGATTATTGAAATATGATCTTTGGGTTGATAGAAATGAAGTTGAAGATTTTTTGGATCAACATCGAGTTGAATTGGAAATTAATTTTGATTGGACTCATAATAATATGGCTTAAAAAAAAAAAAAAAAATTTTTTTTTTATTCAACTAAAAAATCTACACCCCCGACGATCATGAATTATTTTTTAAGCTTTCTTTAACGATTTTTAAAAAAATTTTTTTTTCTTTTTTTCGAGGTCTTCCCGCTTTTTGTTTATTATTTTTTTTTTTTACGTTGAAATTTTTATTTCGCATTAATCGATATAATTTTTTTATGTTTCTTCCATTTCCAATTCATTATAACTTTATTACCACTTAATTCGATGTTATATACAAAATCACTTTTTGAAATACTCGATACCTAAAAAAATCAAGTATTTTCTGTTTATAGTTTCTAGATATTTTTTAAAATAATTCTTTTTTTTTTTTCTTCCTTTTCAAGAATTACAATTACGCATATAACAAGCATAGACTTTTAATAACTTTTTTTTTCTGTGAAAAAAGAAGTTGCATAGGCATAGAATTTTTTAATAGAACAAATTTTTATAGATAAAATCCTAAATAAGTATGAATGTCGTGTATTTGCTATTCAAATACTATCGTCCTCATCTATTTGTACATAATTTTAAATAGATTCTTCTCTCCTTTCCAAAAAAAACACACAAGTTTAAAAATTAGATAAGATTTTTTGGTTTTTTTCTTTCTTTATTTTTTTGATTTCTTGTAATATATGAATTTTTTAAAAAAAATAAGCAAATAATAATGAAAAAAAAAATATAATGAAAAAATATAATAAATAAAATAAAATTTCAAACTTTACTTAATACTAAAATTCAAAAAAGACTTTGGATCGAATTCTTTCTTTTGAATTCTTTCTTTTGAATTCTTTCTTTTGAATTCTTTTGAATTCTTTTGAATTCTTTGAGTTCTTGAGTTCTTTTTTACATATCGATATTCTAAAACAAAATCGATTTAAATCAAATCAGTTTAGTCGTTATTTATTGCCATTATTTATTATTATTTATTATCTGTTATATTTATTATGTTTATTATATTTATTATATTTATTATATCAGATATATATTTAAAATTTTATCATCATAATCACGTATACCATCATTCGTTATATACAGTATTACCATTATCTCGATCTCAAATCACGCTAAACGCTAACGTTAATAATTGCAACAATTATGGAAATTGTTGATCAATAATAAATACTTATTCTTGATCGTTATCGTTATGTATTACCGTTTACTGTATTATTATTTAATTAATAAAAAATTACTTATGTAATAATAACCGAAATTCGCCGTGTAAAAAAATTTTTTAGTAAAAAAAAGGGATAGCATACCCGCGATTACTTATTAATAATAAACAAAAATAGAATAAATAAATAATTTCTATTTTTAAAAAAAATCCAAAGATAAACAAAATTGGAATCGGACAATTTCTAATAATGACAAAGGAATTTTTTTTTAAATGTTAAAGGTGAGACCAGGAATTTTTTTTTTTTTTTACAAGGAAAAAAAAATATATATATATTATTTTCTTTTTTTGTTTATATAGAGTATTAATTTTATATATATATATATATATATATTGATTGTAATTTTCCTATATATTGACGTTAAAAGAATATAAGATAATCTAAATTAGTCAAGTTTAATAATACTATATAGTAATGGTTTTATTCATTCAATAATACATTGTTTACATTGTAAATAATGAACTTTGCTGAATAGAGAAAACAAATTTCAATAATTTGATAATCATGTGATCTAAAGTTTTCATGAATTTTGATAAGCTGACGGGAATACATTATGCATATACATAATACAGTAATACAAGTACTGCAGTATACCTGATACTGTATAACAGATAACAATTTTTATAATGCCTAAAAAAATACTAAAAAAATACTTGTAACATGTTATATATTGTATATATATATGTGTATATGTGTGTGTGTGTGTGTTTGAAATATTTGAAACAACGCCACTTGCAAAAAAAAAAAAAGAAAAATTCTATTAAGGGTATCAAAAGTAACTAAATTAAAATTAATATTAAATATTATAATTGCATGCAAAGACATTTCTCAATTGATAATTTTAAACTTTTATAATAGATGATGAATTAATCCAAAATCGGAATTCATTAAGTTCCAGAGTTGGATTTCTTTTCCTTCACAGTGATTTATTCATTCAAGCAATAAATGTTCTTTAAAAATTCATTTTTAGAAAATATCAAGTCAACGTTATGAAAATAAGGGGATATTTTTTTTATTCATGCACTTAACAATATTTTAACAATGCACGATCAAAAATATAATATATATATATATACATAAATATATCAATCTATTCAATTCAATTCACATGTCATGTCTCTTTCAATTCAAGAATTTAATATTTAAGTGATAAACAATAATAAGAATTTTTTTAGATTCCATTCATTTATTACATTTTATTACATTTTATTACATTTTATTACATTTATCGTATAAATCTCGATAACGAATATTGTGAAAACCGTAACAAATGGTATGGTCATTTATTAAATCAGAATAATTTAGTCTTCATTCACACATACTTTATAGAATAACACATACTTTATAGAATAATACGCGTTCGAATTTTTAAAATATTTATTAGAATTATGAACTTTTTTAGGATTTATGAACTTTTTTAGGATTTATGAACTTTTTTAGGATTTATGAACTTTTTTAGGATTTATGAACTTTTTTAGGATTCATACAGAATAGATAAAGTTCCATCTAGATTAATCACTATGAAATTTTTTCAGGTATTAATCGACAATCGGAATTTATCCACGATCAACGTTTAAAAGAAAAAAAAGAAAACCATGTCGATTAAATGTTGGGGGTAGAGCACTACTAAATTATTACTACTTTATCGTTATCATGATAATCACTAACTTAGTTTATTATATATTGTAAGTCGTATCGACATTTATCGGAATTATTTATTACATACCTTATAAAGAAATAAAGTCATTAACTATCAATTAACAAGTTTGTATATATATATATTTTTAAGTACATATATACTGTAGTATATGTATATATGTATATATGTATATATCAATGTATCAATGTATCAATGTATCAATGTATCACCATTGAATTTTTTTTCACACAAGTACTGAAGTAATTTAACAATCATAACAATCACGTACATACCGGATACGTACAGTACATACGTACGTACCTACACACGTACTTAGGTATTGTAAAGTAGTATCTTTGAAGACAATCTCTTTTTTAATAAATTGTTTAGTAGTGAAATTCGAATAATGAATGTTAAAAATAATAATAATAATAATAATAATAATAATAATAATAATAATAATAATAATAATAATAAGAATAATAAAGATAAACATATAATTATATTATATATAATGCAGTAATTTTCCAAAATTTTAATCAAATAAAAAATCATTCAATTAATTTTTTTTTTTTTTCAAACATGTCCACACATGTAATTGCATCAACCATATTTTTTAAAATACTTTCTTTTTTTCTCAGAGATTTGGTTTATCCTAAACCACGTATTATATAATTTATATATTTATATAAGTGCATTAATAACATCAAATAGAATAAATCAAAAAAAACTAAAATGGAATAATTACTAACTTTGAAATAGTTTTGATACTTAACAGTTAATTTCTTTACGGCAGTTCTTGATAGTTCTCTTATGATTTTTTTTGTCGCTTTTTTGTTGTTTAAATCTCGTAATATGTAATACGCATTGATACCTGATACTGTACTATACATATATCATGATTATTTATCTATATCAAGTATCAGTAGTGCATAATTTTATACGTATTATAAAATATAATAAATATAATTTTTATCAGATATATTTAATCAAAGTTTTTCTTAAATATAGAAGAGAAAAGGGGGATATTTCATAATAAACAGTATAATAAAAATATATCTGATATACAGTATATATATAAATACGTACGTAATCATAATCATTTCAAAAAAAAAAAAAAAATTACTAAAATTATTACATTTACCTTATTTAGATTGATTTATGGAGTAAAAATCTAAATAAAGATATCGTTATTGAAACATCTTTAAACTATCAAGTAATGCAGCATTAAACTAAAAAAGGTTTTTGTGATAATTATCAAACATCGTAGTACTATCCCTATTCGGAAACAAAAACTTTATTTGAACTACCAAATTAGGTGGATCCGGATTACTAGTGAATTTGTAATTCTAATTGAAAGGAATTTTTTTTTTTATGACTGTCTCCACATTTCAAAATATTCCAAAATCAATTTTTTTCCAAAATCGATTTTTACCACTTAAAAAATTTTATGCATGACATGAATAACTATAATAACTATGAATAACTCTTTATATGATAAACTGATATGAGTTGATGAGTTGAAAAATTCTAAAAAATCTTTTATAATGTATAACGTATCAATTTTATTATAATATAAAAAAAAAAAGTTTCCGTGTGAATATAATTTGTGCGCCATACTTAAATAAATGCTATAGTTGTTTAAATGCAAGTAAAAACTACGCAGTATTTTTTTTTTCTTATTGGTTGTATAAGACTGCATGTATGAGTTTATACGCACGTAAAAAGAAATATTTAACATAAAACAAATGCATATATTAAAATTTATTGTCCAATACGCATTCATTCGTCAAATTTACTCATTCACCAGTTTTTTTTTTTTTTTTTGGCGTAAAAAATAAAAAGTTTATCATTCATTTGTTATTTGTCATTTGTCTCTCATTTTTGGTTGATCGCGAAAATATTTGAGTAAGGGAACTTGCATTCGGATTTTTTTTGTTGTTGTTGTTTGATATTTAAATTATTAAATTACAGTATGTTAAATGATATATATCTTATAATATCTATCTTGTATATCTATCTTGTATATCTATCTTATAATATCTATCTTATATATCTACAGTATCTTATATATATCTTATATATCTATTTTAAATATATATCATTTTATGTGACTGGTTATAACGAAAATAGACTGCATGAATGTGTTTCACTTCAAAAAGTGTTGTCAAGAAACTTGATCCTTTTTTTAAGATTTTCTTTTTTTAAATAAATCGCGTGATCACGTGTCTAATAAATTCATTTTCCTGGTAAATCATTACCAAATTAATTTTCTTGTTTTTTGTGGCGGGTCATTTGATTTTGTTAAAAGACCCGGCAAATGAATTTAGAAGCTGATGGAAGATATGCAATATATTCAAATTTTTTACTATTATTTGTTACTGATAAGATTTTAGTAATAGATTATCGTTATTCTCTTTTCTTTATCTTAATAATATGATGATTATGTTTGGAATACATGTAGCATGTCGTGCCGCATGTAAACCTTTGCTTAATCACATACCGGTATATTCTTATATTCTTATATTCTTATATTCTTGTTGATGAGATTATTCTCATGTTTATCAGTTATGGATTGTCTCTTTTTTTTTTTTCTTCCACTTTTGGAAAAATCTTCACATAATTGTAATTATCGATTGTTTCTTCAATTTTCTTTCGTTTAATTGATTTACGTGTATTCTCTTCTAAACTTAATTGGCTTAAATGGTTTGATTAAAAAACGCCCCCAAAATTCAACAATATTAAAATTATCATCATCAATAATAATATTTCCTAATGTTATCATGTTAATGAAAAATCCATATACACAAAATGTATCAATTTTTCGAATAATTCCTTATCCTCCGTGTTAAGAAAGACTTTCATACAAAGCCAAATGCATAATCTAAACTTTCTTTCAAACGTATCATATGCACCCCAACATACATAATTTTCCAAATAAATGTTAAACTACCGATTCACTAAATTATCGGACGCGTCGTAGCCCATACCTCCGATAAAATTTACTTTATTTAGCATTTATTTTCAACTTTATCCATGTTATCCTATCATAAAAAAAAAAAAATTGATATTCATGACTAAATCTAGATTTTATATTACTGTACTTAGATTATACTCGTTCTAGATTCTCTACTTTTTTAAAATAATATACTGTATTTATTATATATATGCAATAGTTCTTAATATTATTAATATTATTATTAATATTATTAATATTTATTAATATTTATTATTAATATTATTATTATTAAAAAATTCACATTTTTATATTTTTATTTTGAAAAAAAAAGAATCATATTATTACGGTTTACTACGCCACAAATGAAGCGGATTGTGGATCAATGAAATCATAATGCATATGTTGAATACAATGACAGTTTGACAACTGACGCGTTTTCGTGAAGTGTCACGTGATTATATAATATTTATTATATTTGTTTATAGATAAGAAAAATACTTGAAATACTTGATTAATACTTGATAAAATTTTGATCGGCGTTCTTTTATCTATCACTGTGATCCTAATAAGGTTAGGATTTACCGAAAACAGTCGCAAATCTTAAACATATAAAAAAAATCACAGCCCCGATCTATAGCTCATATGGGTTGTGTAATAACAGCGCATATAAATACATAACACATCAGATATATATGTAAAGGCTAAAGATGCATAATACAATTGTACTACTTTGAATTGCATTATACAGAACAATGAACACTCAAGTGTCTTAACCACGTGTTAACGTGATATCCTTAAAAAGTACTGTAAATATATATATATCAGATATATATATAAGTATATAATTTTTTTTTAAATAAATTATTAAATAAATTTAATTACATATTACATATACTTTATAAATTTACTACTAACTAATCCTTTTTATATGTATGACAAAGACCAAGTTATACAAGTTTGAATATCAAAAAAATCTTTTATACGGATATTTCCGCGAGGGCTTCTATTTGGCTTTGCCGCCGCAATCAACAATCTTGATCTGGAACTAGTCATACGAATGCAAATTTTTTTATTTTGGAAATACAATATAAAATTTTGGTTTTGTACTACAATATTGGTGTTCATCATATGCGATTTATTGGAAATCTGACTGCATATTGCATTATTGTAACAACTCAACCCCGCATAAAGTTACTTCAAAAAAAAAACTTTATTTAATTTTTCTTAATTCTGGTCAAATGCATAATTCATTAGGTATCACGTGTTAATCTCCTGTCTAAAAAAAAAAAAAGTTTTAATTAGAAAAGTGAGTACGTATGTACGTAACATACATACGTAAGTACATACGTAAGTAAATACGTAATTACATACGTAAGTACATACGTAAGTACATACCTGATAGGTAAGTACGTTTTTTTTTTTTAACAAATATAGATTTCACAAATGTAAATAACTGATAAGATAGGTTACTTTTCAACGAGTTTAATAATTTTATTAAGTTTGAGATACTGTTGAGATAAAGTCAAAAAATTCGGGATAATCAAAATATACAATATTTACTGTAAGCAGTTTTACCGTTTTCCATTGTGTAATGTTTTACTTTTTTTGATAGTACATCTTTATTAAAATGGCTTATGATCTCTTATGACGAAAAAACTTTCAAGATGACGTTTTCTGATGCACCATTAAGGGATCTAAACGTCATATAAGTTTAAATTATTGGTTATCATTTATCGGAATTACAGTAATGTTTACTCCTAAATGAAACTGGCACGTGAAAAAACGACCGCAAATTAGATCATAATTTGGTGTTACATAACACGATCAAAACATTAACGTTCGTATATAACTCTAATGTAACCAATAAAATCATAACTATCATGTGTCTGAGGCTTTCTGTTACATGTCAGGTATGACCAATATAACGTGTTATGTTTTTATCCAAAGTTTGGATTAATGAACGAAGCAAAAAAAAGTTTCTTTTTTAAATGAATGATTAAATTGTAGTTAGTTAGAATTCGACCTTCCGAGTTTAAATCCTGTATTTTTTGTGACACAATCCCATAGCAGATAGTGAACAAAATTTATATAATTATTAGTTTTGTTTGTCGATGTGTCCAGTTATAATTATATTAGTATATACAAAAAAATATTACGAAAATAATTTTGATACGTTAATATTTATTCTACGTAATAGACATATAAAATTAATAATAATCCAATTCTGGTAATTCTGGTCGAATTTTTTGGCACACTTGAAGATCAAGTACCCCAGTGAACATCACATCACGCGAATTTATGCAATGAAGTTATTTGTTAACTAAATTGGCCTAAACTATATACTATCTGCTATTACCCCAACCCTAACACTAACCCTAACTTAGGCTGAATGATTTGTTGCATGATGTGATGATCATACTATCATTAATCATATTTTAATAAACGATAGAAATAATAGAAACAGTTGGGCGCGCTGCACAAAAAGTGTGTACGTACCGGTACATACAATGATGTTATTTAATCCTATTTTTACCATCATTCTTTGATAAAATGATTGATTGAAGAAATTTAGATATTGATAAATTTACTTTTAAGCCCATTGTAAAAATCGAATATATATTTTTGTAAATCTATCGCGATCATTTAATAGTATAAAGACGTTTAAAATTTGAGAAAGAGTGTGTAAAAATGCTAGACACGAAATTAGAATAAGCTAAGCATAAGTCTGAAGCATTGCTAAACTCTAGAAACCATGCATCAGGGACGGGATAAAAAAAAAAAAGAAGCATAGATACCAACAGTACCAGGAATAAAAGAAAAAAAGTATATCATTAATAATGACTAGAAAAATAGTAAATGTGAATAATAATATCCCTTAAACCATCTAGTAGCCAAATATGGTTGCTTAAATTTTTTTTTGATATATTTTTTATAATTACTTAAAATTTTATTAAGCTTAGCCCCTTCTATTTCTAAGCTAAAATAAAAAATAATTAATAATATATAATAATTTTAAAAATAATTTCAATACTATTAAAAATATTAACTTTTGAATATTGTCAATTCTAAACTTTTTTATAAAAATTTCTTTAAAATTTTTAAATTTTTATATATAAACAACTATAAAAAAGCTTTTTTGAAAATCAAAATGTTACTTAAAATTTTATAAAATTTTATTCACTAAAATTATTTTTAAAAACCAATTCTATAATCTTATAGGGGTGCATACTTAAAATTTTAAAAAGTTTGTCAAATAATAAAAATAAATTTATTTTTTTTAAAAAAAAACTTAAAATTTTAATATTTTTAGTATATAAACAACTATTTTTTTTTTTTATAATTTAAAAATAAATACTACTATTTTGTATTTTTTATTTTCAAATATTATAATATAAAATTTTTTTTAAATATTTAATATTTAATAAAATTAGATTAAATATAACTAATTTAAATTTAAGTAGCCAAATTTGACTGCTGGTTTAAGAAATAATAAAAATAAAAACTTAAATATAAGCTATATACTATGTATAGTATGTCATTATAAAGAACTTAGCTTCTGAAAATTATTATAATACAATTATCAACAATATGATAATTTTTTAGAGACTAAGTTCTTAGTAAAACTCTTTTATACTTATGCTACATTTGTACAAACACCTACTATTAGACAATATAATTACCGGTAGTGTATTTGTATTGTTTATTTTTTTGTTTGCTATTTCTATTTACTATTATAAATAATAATGATATCTATCAAATTAAGCAATAAAATGGATTAGTTTAGATTTTTAAATAATATTTTTTAATGTTATTTACAATACAAAAATATTTTTAATAAATCTAAATGTTATGATTTAATTTTTAACAAATTACTATAAATTTAGTGTTAATATATATGTATTTAAAAGTACATATACCTAGTAATACAAATCAAAAGTCAAAAATTGATTAAAATCAATTAGTTGACAAAATTGACAACTAATTGTCCAAAGGACATTATGGTAGAGTCATAGTGACCTGGTTTGTGTGCGTGTCCACAAATTACGAATTTTGATTGGCTAGATCAGATATAATGTCAATCAAAACAATCCAACTGATGCCTATTAGCTTATATTTGGTCCTTCAGACCCTAAATGGTTTCGATGTTTCTAGTTTTATATTAAAATCAAATAAAAATTGATTGAATATATATTTGCTAATCTGCGAAATTAAACCATACTGATCTGCAAATAGTCATATACTAATTGGTATAAATTTAAAAAAACTGCATCAAACATATTTTCTTATCTAAAAAAATAACAAAATATATGTCAACCCATTTCTCCTGAACCACAACTAATTTATGTAAGGGCTTATTTGAAAAATTGCTAATGAAGACCCTTTTTTTAAAAAAAAGCTATATTTGAAAAGTAGGTATTGAAGAAGAAGATTATATTTTAAAACAGCTAGTTGACAAAAAAGATATATTAAAAGAATGCTAATGGAGTAATTTTTATAAATCTTATATTTGAAATGTGCTAATAAAAAATCTAGGGCATAATAAATACCAAAATTAAAAAAATGCAAAAATCAGAAAAATACAAAAATTAGAAAAATGCAAAAATTAGAAAAATGCAAAAATTGGATAAAAATAGTATAAAAATAAATATTCCCTTTTTTAATAATATTTGTTTTTTATAGGAATTTATGTATTATTTTTGCAAGACTTAATTTTAAGTAAAATAGCCTTTGGCTATCAATTAGTAAAATGTGATATATTTTAATAAATTACAAGTGAGTCAGTAATAGAGTCAAATATCTCAATAATTATGCAAGTGAACTTATATTCATTTACTCTATTCAGAGATTTATTGGCTCCATTACCAACTCTAATTATAATTTAACAATAAATATTATTTAAGTTATAAATTTTTACAAAATATTTTATTTTATTTTCTTTATATTTATTTAAATAATGACCACTTATTAGTTAAAGAATTATTTTAATTAAATTATCATAGAACTCTAAAATTAATAAGTAAACCTTTCATCAACTCTTTCCAACAATCCCTTGTACCAAATTTTCCAAAAACTCAGACCTACGAAAACTATGCAGTTAACATATTTATACACAACAAAACTCTACCAAAGCTGCTGTCAGGTACAAAGTCCATTTACTGTATGTTCTGCGACTGAAATAGAGATGAAAAAGAACAGTAGACTTATAAGCAAGGCACCTTGGCGAACTTGGATACTATTGAGCAAAGATGTAGCAGAGAAACTCTGGAGCTTTGTCAAGGCCTATGGATATGAAAATAGAAGTAGATACTTGGTTAGATATGTTATTCTGTACAGCGTAACTCTTACAACTCCTTTATTTTGGTACTCTTTTTCTGGTACTGCTTTGGACGTTTCAAAATTTTACAAAAAGTGGCCAATTTAGCATACTCCCTCCAAAAGATCGGTAGTGTTTACTCCTTCCAAATTCAGATGCGTTTACCGAAATGGAATCTCCTATGAGAATATTTGGATTAATGCTTACCAAATAAACAATGACTGGTGTAATAGAGATCGGGGGGATTATGTGTAGAAATTTCTAGATGTTAGACGTTTTTCTTTTCTTCTTTCTAGAATATATATAGTGTTAGATTAGATTTTTCTATACAACACTATATAATTTTTAAAGTCTAACACAGGCAAAAATAGTGTCGTCATGGCCGTCTTTTTTTCAGCCTTTTTCTCCTTTTCTCTGTTTTTATATATTTTTTTTTATTTATCACCTTCCCTTTTATTTCTTGTCCTGTTTTTTTTCATTTCATTAGTTTAGCACTCCCCATTTTTTTTATCCTTTTTACTTTTTTTTCTATTTTGTTGGTAGTTCTTCTACCTAGGAGGCTAGGAGAAGAAGGTTGGAAAAGAAAACGGGCATAACGGGCTGGAAGTTAGGTCAGTGATTCGGAGCAGATCGGTAGTGATGCAAACAGCTCGACTCGGCTCGGCTCACGGCTAACATTGAGCAAGCCGAGCCGATCTTTCGGTTCCGTATGCTAGAGCCAAGCCATTTATGAGCCGATTAATCTTGAGCCGAGCTGAGCCGCCACTTTAAGATAAGATGATCGATAAGATGATCACTATCCAATTAGACATGAACATGTATGTATTCTTTATCTTCGAACTTTTATAAATTTTTAAAAAAAACAGAGAAAAGTTTGGTAATCTTTCTCTACTCAAAATCCAAATATAACAAATTCTAACTTGAAATCGGCCAATTTTATTTGATCACACTGAAAATACCGGTAGGCGTTTCAATTAAGTTAAACGTAAAATAAAGCAAGTAAAGCAAAATTTTTAAGCGAAAATTCATATAAAAGTTAAGTTGCTTTATTTTTAAATTTATATAAAAAAAAAGGGTTTATTCTAAATTTATACAAAAAAAAAGTTTTATATTTATAATGTTACTATTATAAAAATATCACGCTTCTAAATTGTAAAATTCTATCTCTATTATGTCTTATAATCAACAGATATACGGTAGACCACCTTCACAAGGCCCTCCACTACAAGTTCACTACTGCCACGACAAGGAAAAGTGTGCTACTAAAGTGCCAGGATTGTTTGCAGCTGGAGATGTAATTCATCCTACTAGAATTAAACAGGTAGTAACTGCTGCATCAGATGGGGCAATAGCTGCTCAGGCAGTTATTGAGCATTTAAAAAAGCAAAGCAATTTTTTAAATTAAACAACATCAACAAGGGGCAAAAGATAAACAAGTTCATGCAAATTAGGGCCTTTAATTTATTTGCTCAAACTTACGCAAAGCTAAGATGACTAAACTTTTTTCGCTGCAATTGTTTTGAAACATAAATAAAAAAAGCTTGCATCATGCGCTAAACACCAAAATTTAGAGTTACATATTCTTACTATTTATTTAGTCAATACTCACAAACGAATTAAGAAGGCTAAATTAAATAAAAAATGAAAGGCAATAGGAAAAGCTAAGTTTCAATTGCTTTCTTTATAAAGATAAATTAAAAAATTGTTAAAGGACTATAAGCTAAAAATAAACTAAAAAATTCTTTTAATATAGATAAGTAGCTACCATGAATTAAGACGAAACTAAAAAAGACATTACATAGGGCATTGCGCCATTTTTATCGAAGTTTTTGAAGATTAGGTGACGAATCTCAACCTATATCTACTTCAGGTCCATCTTCGCAGCATGATTTGATACTCTTTAACAAAATTACTTATTATAGTGCTAATTTATACTTTTTTTTTTTTAGATTGGCCTACAAGACAGGTTAAACAAAATAGTTAACTAAGAATTTTACAATTCATTCTTACATATGTACTGTACGTATACCTATAATTATCCTCTACGAAATCTAATACCATGTTCCAACCAAGAATTAATGCACATAAGAGCTTGTATACTCTTGTCAGATAGACGTGTACATTTGGCCCGAACTGTATCACCTGCTTTGGAGAATACTTGTTCAGATGGTACCGAAGTAGATTGGATGGCTAAATAATCTTTAGCCATTTGTGATAAATTAGGAAAGCGTGTACAATTTAGCTTCCACCAATCCAAAGGATCAATGTTCATGGATAAAATGGCCTCATTCAAATACTGATTAAATTCATCCATTCTATTGATAAGTACATTTGTTCTTCGTTTTTTCTGAGCAATTTGCTCTGTATATGTTAAATTTATTTCGGAATTTGTAGACGAATCGTTTAAAATAGGAGAAGAATATTCGGATCTAAAAATATTATTGAAAATTGCACGGTTTGCTTCATTATTCATGTCTTCAGGCATTAGTTCGAGTTTAACTCGAGGGTCAAGGATAGCAGCCATAAAGGCTGTTTTATCATATATTTCGTTAGTATATTTTTGAACTTTGGTTGACATTTGGGTTGCAGCTGCTTTCAGGAATTCCGGACTTGTTGGATTTTGAAGATATAACAAAATAGTATCAACAATGCTATCCATTAGTACAATTGAAACACCCAAAGTCGTGTATGTACTGCCAGAAAGTACATTAGTAGTTTCGTAGAATGGCTTAAGAAATTGAGTTACGGCTTGAAGATCGGATTCCTCTTGTGGTATAAGTTTATATTTTTTAAGATTATTGTTACGCCTAATAAGAGCTGCAATCGTTGTAGACATAGTAATGTAGACTGCAAGCATCAAATACGTGCTATTCCACCGTGTCGAAACATCCTGTGGAATTTTATGAGTTGCTTCGCCTTCACCAACCGATTGTCCAATTTCTTTTAATTCCTGAGTTAAAGATGAAGAGAAGGAGATAGCTTTGACTAAGTTACGTACATTTTCAATCGAAGATTTAATGGGTGACAAACCACTTGTAACGATGAGATTTAGTACGTGAGCCAAACAGCGACGAGGTTGAAAATTAAAATTATAATTTTGTAAAAGAAAGTTTTCTTTTAACAATTGCATTGCTAGGACCATATTCGAACCACTATCCGTAGTAGCGCAAAGAATTTTATTAGTAATATTAAAAGTTGCAAAAACGGAACGCAACTGTGTATTAATCTCTTGGCCGGTATGAGGATGAGGGAGCATACAAATATCAAGTAAAATTTTTTTGAGCTTCTACTCATTATCTATTCAATGTGCTGTGACGCAGAGAAAAGGCACATTAGCGCGAGAGGTCCAAATATCTAATGTAATAAATATTTTACTTGAAATTTGCTCCAAAAGAGTTTTAACATCTCTCTGCATTATAGCAAAAGCACTTTGAATTATAGACTTTACAGTTTCACGTGAGGGTAAGTCAATATTAGCATTGAGATATCGAAGCATAGTGGCGAATGAATTGCTTGAAACAATAGAGTAAGGTAAAGTATCCGAGACAATCCATCAGCAATCAACATATGAAATTTGGTTTTTTGAACTGATATTAAAATTTGGTATGAAATTGTACTTTCAGGTGTGAATGTAAGAAGCTGTTAATTTGGAACTGGCTTTGTGATCCAACCCGGGTGCTGACTATCGAGGTGTTTACGTAAGGTACCAGTTGACGTAGTTACATTAAACTTATTCTTGCAAATGCTACAGATTACCATTTTATTATCAACGGTTTTTTGTGAAAAAAATGGTGAAATGGGGGAGGTTTTAGCTTTGTTTTTTTTTTATTCAAAATAGCAGGAATAATAGGAGCAGCTGGACTATTAGAAATATTAGATGAAATATTTCCGTCACTCATGGCGCTAGTGTTTGTTGCCATATTGTCATCAGAAATTTGTATAATATCTTGAGGCTCAGCATTATAAATATCGGTATTAAAAAGATCATTAGTATTGGTATCCATTATGAAATTTTTTAATCAAACGAATTTAGGCAAGTAAATTTTTAAATTAAATATGAAATCGAGCAAGTAAATTTTCAAGCTCTTTTATACTTTACTAACAATAGTACATGTTGCGAAATTTTGGTGCTTAGAATTAGATCTTGAGGCTTTACTAAAAATAAGTCAAGAGGAATCCATGCCAAGAAATTTTAATGCCTAGAATTGGATCTCGAGGCTATGCATGAGACTTAATTTGTTTTTTTTTATTTTTTAAAAGAAAGCTAACCTTTTTGTTACTTGTTCTTGCATATAGAAATGGGCTGGCTAACCATCAAGCCGGCTAAACGTTGATTTCTCAAGTTAGTTATTATCAACTTAAAAGTGGCTCGGCCCTGAAGCCATGGTTAAAGATTTAAAGCCATGGTTAAAGTTTCAAAGCCATGGTTAAAGTTTCAAAAGCTATGGTTAAAGTTTCAAAGCCATGGTTAAAGTTTCAAAGCCATGATTAAACTGGCTTGATTGTCAGCTCATCATCTCTAAAATTCATTACCAAATTACTGGTAGATTTTTAAAACTTGTTGATATTTGCACAAACGGTTCGAAAGGCTTATTATATTATATAACAAGTTTATTGGTAAGTTACAAATAGTCTTTTACAACTGGCTAGTAGTTTGCAAATAGTTTCATAAATATGAGAGAATGATGCAATGTATATAGTCAAGTGCTAATAGGTTTTTAGCAATATATTAGTGTGTGTATAATATATTAACCAGATAATAATTTGTTTTTTTATAATATAATCAATAAAATTGAAATGCAGCACGCAATTAATATTTTAATATTAGCGAGAATTTATTTTTTATGTTTTAAAATAATTCTACAAATATTGCTATCTTACTAGAGATGAATTAAACAACTTCATTTGTATATAATATAATAAATCAGTGACTTTTTAAAAGATGTCCATGTTAAAAAAAGTTATTTCGAAATAATTATTAGTATATATTATCTGTTATAATATAAATATATTAATATATTAAATCGTTGCCTAATAAAATATTAATATAAAGTTACTTTAAACGCATGTTATTCGTTATCACATTACCTGAACAATTACTATTGGATAATAGTCATATGATAAGGATCTATCGGCTCACGGCTCCATGTTCGGCTTCAAGGTTTAGAGCCGAGCCATTTTTGGAGCCGATGCTTTATTAGTAGACCTGTAGCCGAGCCGTCAAACGGCTCGGCTTAGCCGTATGGTTCGCGGCTCAGCTCAAGCTGTTTGCATCACTACAGATCGGTCTGAGGTAGATTGATGCAAACCGATAAGGCTAAATTACCATTGGCAGGTTGCACATAGGTGCTTGAGTACTTAGGTACTTTATAGTAACCAGGTGAGCCACTCTTCGATTCAAACACCAAATGGTGGATGTAAAAAATTTTTTCTTTTAAAAATTATCATCAATAAAGCAATGAAGTGTGACATGATCGTCAATATAAAAATATAAAAAAAAACTTAAATTATCATAAAGTACTATACAGTATGAACTCTTACAAGTTGTACCAGAGATATTTTATAATAAAAATTCAATTTATATATTAAATACTATTTCAAAAAAGAGTATCATTAAACTTTGTAAAGAATTTAGTAGGTATAAACTATTGAAGACTAGTAAATTTGAATAAGAAATATGTAATAGTCCATCCAACTATTAGGGGTTTTATAATTAACAAATAAGTGATGCAGTAGTGATACATTTTGAAAATAAATAGAATAAACTACAATTCTCTAATTTTAATTATAAACCCCCTATTGATTGAAATATTGATTTAATTTTTTATTTTTTTTTTTTTTTATTTTTTATTTTTTTTTAGTGTCAAAGTGCCCACTTTGGGGATTGGCTTTTATTCAAGATATATTAGACCTTGGCACCCTACATGGAGGGAAAGCCGGCATTTGTACATTGACGAAAGTACAACTAGCCTCACCCAGTGTTGTCACTTGGACGTGTCCATACTATGTTTTTTGTCCAATGTCCAAGATTGTCCAAAATCATCCAAGCCTATGTCCCATGTTTAACTAATCAATAAAGTAATTTAAAAAAATATATAATTATATATTTTTTTAGGTGCTGGACTCATTGGTGAAAAAATTAAAATAGATTATCTTAATAAAATTTTTTTAAGTAATTTTAATTTGAAAAAATGTCCAAAATGTCTAAAAAGTGTCCAAGTGACAACACTGGCCTCATCTGCAACTTTTGGTTGCCTATTTAAATAGCCACCTGAAGGTTCTACTCTAGCTGCCATGCCTACAACCCACATATTGGCATTGCCTATTTAAACCTTCTGATCTTTTACCTTCTGCCAGTCCATCTTGTATCACTGGCACAGCTACTAGCTACTAAACCTGGAGTTCGTACCAGATACTAACCACACCCTTAGAACTAGTTTATTCTCAATGGGAAACTTGGTAGAGTGTTTTCCCGTTCCACACAAGTATCACCTACTTTTCGGTAGCAACTTGCAGTCAGGGGTTACCTAGTCACTATCATTACCTACTTCTGCTCTTGTAAAGTTCACATGATCCCAGTACCGCCCCGTTCATTTTTCAGTTTCTTTCTACCAGAAATTTTTTTACCCGGTTGCTTTCTTACTTCCAATCTGAAGACCCGGAAGGGTTGGTCTGCCCTAGAAAACCCAAGGGCTCCCAACCCCTAGTATATGATTTCACAATACATGTTCTTTTCCTCTGGTGCGACTCTGGCGGTTCGGTTGGTAGGGTCCGCCATAAACTCTTTCATCGTAAGTTCACTTCCGATTAGTCCGAACAGGTTCGTATTATTTCGCTAACAATCACTTCACCGACATAACATTTTACCGACAAATACTTACCAACACGTTCATTTTACTGACAGTTTGTTTTACCAAATTTCATTTTACTGACAAGTTTTTTTTCAAAAAGCATACTAACTTTAGACCTAATTCTACCTAATTCTACCCTGACCCTAACGACAATGACCAGAATTACTTTGTTGGTGAAATGAGCTTCGGTGAAATAAACAGTCAGTAAAATGAACTTGTCAATGAATAATTGTCAGTGAAATGTTATGTCGATGAAGTGATTGTCGATTAATTGATTGCCACCCAGTCTGAACCAGTCAGTCCCCGACCAATTCCTGTTTGGGCACCGTCGAAAGTCAGCTACCTCTTTACTCAGGTCTTGCCAAGTATGGTTTCCTGTTGTCCTATGGTTCTGTGCATAACATAGCGCCTGCACTCTCTAGGATCTATATGCCCCAGTTTTGTGCATAACACAACGCCAGAGCTCTCAATACGAGTTGGTATACCATATTTGTCCGAAAATAAGCTACCTTTTTGGCCAAAAAGTTACACAAAAAATCGTGAAGATAGCTTATTTTCAGATTGTTAAATTTTTTGAAAATTGAAAAACATACTAATAAAAAGTTGTCCAAATGCTATGAAATTTTTATTGTAGGCGTATTGCGTTACGCTGAACAACTTTACTTATTCGACCTTTTGAAGTTTTCTTAGTAGAAAAAAAGTTTTATATGTAGCAACTGTTAACGATTTCTTTAAAAATTTTTTTAAAAATCCGGAGGGTAGCTTCTTTTGGAGGTAGCTTATTTTCGGAAACCTACGGTAACCCAGGAAACAGATTTGTACATCCGAGCTCAGAGTCCAGGTTACCGTAATGCAGGTAAATTTTCCAAAGTTGTCTCCAGTGGGATTTGAACTCTGTACCTTTTGTTACAACTACTTGGGGGTGACAACAATGGGTAGCAATCAATCAATCAACAATTACTTCACCGACATAACATTTCACCGACAGTTATTCACCGACAAGTTCATTTTACCGACAGTTATTTTACCGGAGCTCATTTCACTAACAAAGTAATTCTGGTCATTGTTGTTAGGATCAGGGTAGAATTAGGTAGAATTAGGACTAAAGTTAGTATGCTTTTTGAAAAAAAACTTGTTGGTGATGAACTTCGGTGAAACAAACTGTCGGTAAAATGATCGTGTTAGTAGGGTTCCTCAAATTCAAATCAAATCAAATATTGGATCAATTTGAATTTGATCAAATCAAATTGACACTGATTTGAATTTGATTTGATTCAAATATTTGAATTTGAATTTGATTTGAATTTGAATTTTTAATAGTAATTTTCAAATCAAATCAAATATTTGTCAAATCAAATCAAATATGGCCATATTTGAATTTGATCAAATCAAATATAGTCAAATTTGAATTTGAATTTGATCAAATATTTGATTCAAATATTTGAAGATCAAATCAAATTGCGGAACTCTATGTGTCAGTGAGTATTTGTCGGTGAAATATTATGTCGGCGAAGTGATTGTCGGCAAAATAATACGAACCCAACAACAATCTAACTACACTATGTCGCCACACCCCTTGAAATATTGATTTATTACACAGTTAAGTAATTAAATCACAATAAGAATAGCCCAGATAATATTATTATCTATACTATTAATCCTGTTCTAAAAGATACTTAAAAATGCTTTATTTAAATTAAATTATAAATTACAATTTGTATAAGTAATCAAGTCTTAAAGTACATATTGAAATAAACAAATAATATATATATTTAACAACTATATAGCCTATAGAAATCGAACTAAGCAAATAAACTAAACTGATACCTCGATTAATAGATGTTCTTTCTACAAATTAATATAATATTAATGAACTTAATTGTTTTATTTAAAATATACTACGAATTACTGATCTTAATACTTACCTATATACATAGTATACATGAGGACGAAAGCATTTTGGGTTCTAAAACCTGAAATTAAAATTTGAAGATGAAATTGTTTTTGGCCTATTTTACTTGAAAGACAAAATTATTTGATACTTTTTTTGAATAGACGAAATTATAAGGAACATATCTATATAAATTTTATTTGCTCTTCCTTATAAAAAATTTTAATTTTCTTTAATGAAGATGAAATAGACCTTTTTCAAAAATCAATTTCGATGGCATCACTAATACATAGTTTATAAGCTCTTATTGCATATATATATGTTGCTGTTATCAAGTTTTTATATATTATCTAGCTAAATTGTAATTTATCTGTCTATTGTAATTTTGTACAATTTGCTTTTAAACATTCTTGTAAAGCACTTTCATTAGCATATCGTAAAACTATATTATTGTATAATTTCTATATCAGTTTATATATTTGATTTGATAAATATTTTTGTTTAGCATAATTATTATTAGATACCTTAGGGCCGTGTCATTAATCATCTAATTATTTTTTATTAAAGGCCTACCCCCTCTCTCTTCGTTAATATACATATAATTAGGTTCTTATATATAATTTCAACTTTTTTATCTCCTCTTCTCACTAAAAAATCATCTGATTTTTGTCAATCCTTTTAAAATATACCTTTTGTAATTTCATAACATTTGAATAACAAGAAACTCTTTTAAAATAATAATTTTTCATCTATACTTGTATTAAAATTTAATTATCAAATTTCAAGTATAGTTGGATCTTTTTCAATTTTTTACAAAAATTTAGTATATTTAGAAATTATAAGAGGAGGGCCAGAAATCAGCTGATTTTCTAGAAGGGGAGGGTCTAAAAAAGTAAAAATTTAATATAAAGATCTGACTAAAATAGAGGGATCAAAATTTTGGTCAAAATTGAACAGCTGATTTCTGATAGTATCCTAAGTGTATTTAAAATCTAACATATAGTGAAACCTCTCTAAGTAAATACTTCAGAACCAGATTTTAACAATGTATTACAAAAGTTCTTGAAACTTTATATTTGGTTTTTATAGGACCCTGAACATCTCTCATATAGGTCATAATTGGATTTTGACCAATTTTGGCCCAATTTGCTAAAAATGACAAAATATATTTGTTTAAATAACTTTTTTTTTTTGCTAGATGCGCCTTACTAAGAGCTTCATTTTAAAAAAAAGTTTGTTCAAATTGGTCCACTAAATGCCAAGATAATTGGCAAAAACTGTTTTTTGCTTCTCAAATTTTAGGGGTTTTTGCTGAAAAAAACAAGTATGACCTCTATACTAGTGTCCAGGGTCCTGTTTTTATATAGTTTTAAGTTTGGTTTGAATTAGAGAAAAGCAACTATCAGAATTTGGGTTATATTTAAAGAGGATGAGCACTATATATTTGAAATTAGAGTGCATTTAAAAAAGCTATATATTATTTAATAGTATAACAATAATATAATTAGATATATGTACTGAATATACAATATACCATATATTACAAAAATAATATACTTGTTAAATGACTAATGCACTATATTTAGTGATGTGAGTTGGTAGCTACTGGTAAAAATCTACCACTAGTATCTACCGTTAGATAACGGTAAATACCATTAGGTAAATGATATGCAGAGTAAATATCAGTAAAATAATAGAATAAAATTTTAAAATTATATAATGTATTATAAATATCGAAAAGCATATATAAATTTTATTTATTATATAACTATGGGGTTTTAAATGCACTATGTAAATCAAAACAATATATGGTCCAATATGAAAATCAATTAGAAAAGATTTTCATGTAACATACACGATTATCACATTTGTGTCGATTAAAAAAATTAAAAAATACTATGAAAATACTGAAATTTCAACAATCTCTTCATTATGTTTCAGTTTAACAAAAAAAACTCTCTTTTATGTTAAAATATGCTATCCATTGGACCTCCATGTGAAATTTCTAAATAAATTAATATGTAGTATTTTGAGGAGATACAATTTGAAATATGGCAATTTTTTATAAGAAATTGCCATATTTCAAATTGTATCTCCTCGATATATTACATATTAATTTATTTAGAAATTTCACGTGGAGGTCCAATAGATAGCATATTTTAATATAAAAGAGAGTTTTTTACGTTAAACTAAAACATAATGAAGAGATTGTTGAAATTTCAGTATTTTCATAGCATTTTTTAATTTTTTTAATCGACACAAATGTGATAATCGCATATAAAATCGCATGTTACACAAAAATCTTTTCTAATTGATTTTCATATTGGACCACATATTGTTTTGATTTATATAATGCATTTAAAACCCCAATGTGACTAGTAGATCTACTGGTAGTGGTAGCTACCGGTAGCTACCATCTACCGGTAGATACAGGTAGGAATATGCCAAATTGGTAAAATTCACATCACTAACTATATTAGTCAAATTTAGATGCATCAAAAAATTTTATAATGATTTGCAGATCTGCTAATATGAAAAATCAAATAATCGAAAAGTTGACAACTAATCAATTACTGGTACAATTAGAAAAATTCAAAACAAACATTTAGTTTGACAAAAATTGCTTATTTTACATAAGAAATTGCTTATTAAACTACTTTCTATGCATTAATAAAAAGATTTCATTAAGAAATTTTACTATACAACTGTTAAAACCATGAATAATTTATGTAAAGTTATATTTAAGTATCATAGTAAAAATTTTTTTGGTTAGCACTTTTGTTTTGGTATATATAAGCTATATTTCAAATATAAATCGAACTTTTATCTAGCTTTAGCTTTTTTTAAAATATAAAATTTCTAAAAAAAACAAAACTTACATTCTCTAAAAAAAAAAAAATAAAAAAAAAACAAA
>QKWP01000505.1:0-21946 GCA_003550325.1 Gigaspora rosea | reverse complement strand
TGTTTTTTTTTTTTAATAAATATAAGTCTGTTTTTTTAGAGATATCATATTTCAAAAAAAGTTAAAGATGAGTAAAAGTTTGATTTAATGTTTGAAATATAGCTTATATAGGACCCCGAACATATTACAGAGGTCATACGTTATACATTTTAGCAAAAACCCCAAAATTTGAGAAGCAAAAAAACAGTTTTTGGCAATTATCTTGGCATCTAGTAGTCCAATTTGAATGAACATTTTTTTAAAATAAAGCTATTAGTAAGGTGCATCTAACAAAAAAATGTTCATTCAATTCTGATCATGTTATCATTCAATTCTGATCATGTTATTTTTAGCAAATTAGATTAAAATTGGCCAAAATCCAGTAAAACCTATATGAGAGATATTCAGGGTTCTGCTTATATATACCAAAACAAAAGTGCTAACCAAAAAAATTTTTACTATAATATGCTTAAATATAATCTTACATAAATAGATTATTCAGAGTCCTATTCTATTGGATCTATTAGCTCTATTGGTTCCATTGGTTCTATTAGCTTAATTGGTTTGCAATCTTTTTAATAGAGTATATCTATTGCCAACTCTGCTTACAGGTATATTTATATTAATTCTAAAATTTATATGTAATAATTCAACTTTTAGCAAATTTACTTGATTTTAGAAATAGCAAAAAACTTCTAAATTCATACAAACCAGTTATAATTATAAGAGATGTCTAGGATTTTTTTACAATTCCATATATTTCACTTTTATACTATATAATTTTTAGACTTTCTTTCAACTTGTATCTACTAAAAAAGATACTAATCTTTTTTACTTCTTTAATAATTTTAACTATTAAGGGTGATGGGGATATTGTGGACAGGTTAAAGTTTTTACTAATAAAACTTTTTAATAATCAAATAGATTTTTATACAATTTTTATTATTTGAACTATGCTTAATAAAGAATAAATTACTGTAAAAAAATCTTTATATTATATATAGTTTTAGATATAAATAATTAGTACACAAAATAGAACATAAAAACTAAATTTTAGAGAAAAGTAGGTATTGTGGACACAGTGGATAATTTTTGATCTACTGGCCCGTTTTGGATGATTTTACTACCAAAATGACCATCTTAGTGAGACAATCCTAACAAGCACAAAATCGTTAAAATCCAATCACAGGATCCCAAGGTAATTAAAGGTTTATTATGCAAAAATTTGCAGATTTACTAATTAAATTCAAATATATATAAAAATTTATATTTTATCTAGTGATCAGAATTGAATGATTTTTATACCATTCGATTCGTCTCTCTGAGCTGATTCGAATGGTATAAAAATCATCCAATTCTGATCACTAGATTTTAAGATATCTGCCCTGTCCACAATACCTCCCCTGTCCACAATACCCCATCTCCCTTATATTGTAGTTATCTACTATTTTATTAAGTTTATTTCTTTTTAAACTTGTAATTGTACTTGTTTTAATCTTATCTATATAGACTATTTCAGTCTTTTATTATTATTTAGTTTAATTGTAAAATTACTACTGGTTACCAGTACTAATATGATGCACTAAAATACTTTTTTATTTTTATTTTTTTTTTTTATTAAAGTGCCCGTCTTGGGACTTAGAAATTTTATTCAAGATATTAGGGCCGTCGGTATCCTCTAAGGGAAATACCAGCATTTGTTACATAGACGAGGATACATCTAGCCACACGTACACTTTTGGTGTCTAATTTAAGTGGTCCGCTCAAGGGTTCTACACTAGCTACCATACCTGCAACCCAACTATGGGAATTGCCTATTTAAACCCTCTGATCCATATAGACGAGGATACATCTAGCCACACGTACACTTTTGGTGTCTAATTTAAGTAGTCTGCCCAAGGGTTCCACACTAGCTACCATATCTGCAACCCAACTACGGGAATTGCCTATTTAAACCCTCTGATTCATGTTCTGCCTGCCAACTCATCTTGTATCACCAGAACAGGCCCGTTACATAAGTTAGTTAGCAAGTTTCAGATACTTATCCATTGCCTTAGGACCCAGCCGGGTATTCCTGGACCTGTTATCCTTGATGGGAGACTTGGTAGAGCGGTACCTGTCCTATATCAGGTATTCACCTATACTTCAGTACTTATCGCTATGACTGAGACCAACATTTGCGAGACAGGATTACCCCTGTCCTCTTACCAATACCTACTTCTGCCCTTGTAACGTTCGCTCCAACCCCGGTATCCACCATCACTTTCCTACTAGTCCTTCACTAGTTTTCTCAGACTTCCAATCCAGTTGGCCCGAAAGGGTTGATCTACCCAGCATTAGGTGCCATCATGGGTTTTCACTCCTTGGTACCTACTTCTATAACATAGGTCCTTTTCCTCTAGTATCTGATCCGGCAGCCAGGTTGGTAGACCTTGTCCCTGAGGTCAATGTCCAGTACTTCGGCTCCGGTCCAATATTCCGGTTTTGGTAGCACCGTCAAAGATCTTTGCTACCTCCTTAATCGGGTCTTGCCAAATGGGTTTCTGCTTCTTCGGTTCCTTGGATTTTGTCTGTGTTACAAGACATAACTTCGCCGAAAGCTCCTATTCGAGATGGTAACCAAGGACTACAGGTAATATACCCAACCGATTGACAGGAAACAGTTACCGGAACACAGGTCTATTTTTTTAAAGCGTCGTCAGTAGAATTTGAACCCTAGACCTGCCACTTGGGGGTGACAACTTACCACTTCTCTAAGTCGCCACGCCCTTTAAAATACTTTTTTATAAAAGCTAAACTTTAACAATATTTTTAGATTTGATTATACTATGTACTATATTTATTTCAAGTCCATTTTTTGATTTAATAAGTTTTAAAAAAAATCTATACAAGTGCTTACAAACTTCTTTACTATATATTGCTATCTGTACTCTATACTTTGCTCTGAGTATAATTATTTTATTGTTATATATATAAGATAGAATTTTGAATATTTAGTATAAGTAGAGATGGTAAAGTTCTTAGAACCAGAACTCTAGAATCTGGTTTTGGAACCTGTTTTTAAAGACTAGATTCTAATTTTAAAATCTAGGTTTATAGATTCACAATAGGTCCTAATATAAAATATATTAGAATTTAAAATATATTAGTAATAAAATAGTAAATATATTCAATTTAATTTAAGCTATTAAAAATATACTATATCTATATATACTATAGATTAATTTAGATATATTTTATTTAATATGCTTTTCTATCTGTTGTATAAATTTGCTATTTTTTTTAACCATTGGTTTGATTGCTAATGGAATACAAGTAGTATCACTTTTATTAAATCATTAATTCACTAGAAACTTCCTTAAATGTGAGGTCCCTACAGATTTGGTTTACATGCATTATTACTATTTATAGAGAATACCTAAAGTCATGTACCCATATAATTTTTTAAAATTTAGTTAAAATCTGTATCAGAAACTGTTTAGCATTAGGGTCAGAATTAGAGTTAGGCCCAATATAGGTAAAATTACCTTCCTGACATTTTTTATTAATGGCCCAAGGGTTTAAAATACTATTTTTATGTTCTTGCATTTTTTTGTTTTTTGACTTCTTCGGCCTGATTCGTATAAACAAAATTTTGTGACTCCATTTGGTTGATTTACACGAAAATGTCACATGGATACATAGCTTTAGATGACCCCTATTTATAGTAATTTTAATTCTATTGTAACAACTGAAATTAACTAGTTGATCTATTTACTACTAGAGGCTTTAACTAAAACTGTTCAATTTTTTAACTAGGTTTAACCAGATGATTTATTTACTATCGAAAGATTTTACTGAAACTAACCAAGTTACTTTAATCAGAATTGCACCAGAAGTATTTTAATTCAACTAGAATTTCACCAGAGGTATTTAATTTTTAACCGAATTTTCACTAGAGGTATTCAAGTTTATTAACTGGATTTGTATTAGAATTGTTTTATTGAGCACATACACATATATTAATATGGTTAAATTTTTTAACCACAGTTCTAGCATCCTAGTTTAGCATATTTGTCTCATAATCGAGTATAGTTTTTCTTTGTTCACTAGTAGGAGTTGAACTAGTGATCTTATGTTTGGCATCCTGAAAGCATAACTACTTATACTATCGACCTGCAGAAATTTGCTATTTTAATAATATTTTATTACAAATAAACTTTTTTAAATTGATAATATATACTGTATTGGTAAATACTAAATTCTAAATCCAACTAATCAAATCTTTAAAAGATCATAATTAGAATAAGGATACTACTGATATTGCAACATATAGTCTAATTTTAAAATATTATGCTATATTAATAAAGCTAATCCAAGTTATAATGCTATACTATAATAATTTTTTTAGAATATTAATATACTATATAATAAAAACGCTTTTTAACCAATTACTATATATTTCTGAAAATAAGCTACTTTTTTTTGGACAATTTTAAATCCAAAAAATTGTGGGTAGCTTATATTGGGTTATATAGATTTTTGAAGATATTTGCCCAGTAGCAGAAATAGCTTTTTATCAGAAGACATTTTTTTAAAAAAAAATTTCATGTATATAAACTTGCGTGAACAGGTTTTGTATGTATATATATATACACTAAAACCAGCATGTGTATTATTAAATAGTGTCTTGCTATATTTGGCACAAACATATGCTAGCATTTGCATACATACACTTTTTATTTTTTTTAATAAAAATTTTTTAAATTTTATTTATTTTTTTATTTTTTTTTTTTATTTTTTATTATTTTTTTTAATTTTTTTTTAATACATAATATATTTTTATATTTATTTTTTTTTGATTTTTACAATTTTTTTTAATATATAAGATATTTTTTATTTATTTTTTTTTGATTTTTACAATTTTTTTATTTTTTTTAATATTTTTTATTTGTTTTTTTTAATGTTATTTTTTTATAATTTTTTTAAGAATTTAACTACGTATAACCTGCAGTGATCATCACTGATATGTATTTAACCAATAACGATAAAACAAAAAAAAGTTAATTTCATTTACTTTAGGGTTAGGGTGAGGCCTAGAATTTTAGCAGGGTGTTTGATATATGCAAAATTTAGCAAGAAATTTTTTTTGTTAGAATGTCAAAGGTAGTTTTATAGACGAATTCTTGAGATATTAGCATTTTTTTAAAAAAAACTTTATTTTTGTTACACAAACTGATTTGCACGTTACACCTGATCCTGCAAATTTATTGGTTAATTACATACTGGTGATGATCACCGCCGGTTATAGTTAGTAAAATTCTTTTTTTAATATATTTTTTATTTATTTTTTTTTGATTTTTATAATTTTTTATTTTTTTAATATTTTTTTATTTATTTTTTATTTATTTTTTAAAATTTTTTTATTTGGGCTGCCGTCAATAGAAATAAGGCAGATTGACATTTTAAAAAAAATTAATACCTTAACTTTCATAGCACATATCTCTATAGATTTTGAGACTATCTTGATGATTTAATGTTCAAAAGAAAGTTTAGATCGTAGGCTTTCTTTTGAATATTAAATTATTATGATAGGCTCAAAATCCATAGAGATATGCGCTGTAAAAGTTAAGGTATTGATTTTTTTTTAAAATGTCAATCTGCCTTATTTCTATTGACGGCAGCTCATTTGTTTTTTTTACTGTTTTTTTCATCACTTTTAAAATACATTTTTAATATTTATTTTCTTCAATTTTTACAATTTTTTTAATTTTTTTGATTTTTTTTTATTTTTTTTTTAAAAATTTTTTTAATTATTTTTTAGGTTTATGTAATTTAGCGCATATGCGTTGTAACGCACCCATCTGATAAACCAATCAGATTGTAGGATCAGGTGTAATGTGAAATCAATAAAAAATAGCAATCTTTTAAAAATCACCTGTAGCTTATAATTTTGTTTATGAAACTACTCTTTGTGCTCTAACAAAAAAAGTTCCTTGCAAAATTTTACTATAAAACTCTTTTTCTTGTCTACACACTATTCTAACTTCACCCTAACCCTAACTAACAAAAAAACAGGTTATTTGGTTAGTTTGATTTCATATTACACCAAATTATATAAAGTGCGCTACAGCATACATGTGCAAAAATATTAAATTCTATTTTTTAATTTTTTAATTTTTTTAACTAATTTTTAATTTTTTAATATTAATTAGAATTAATATATTTGTAACCATAGGTTACAATAACCAGGATCCATAACTAAGCCTAAATGTAATATAGTTAGGGTTAGGGTTAGTATAATATTAAGGTTAGGGTTAGAGTTTGAGTTAGGGTTAGAATTGTAATTGGCTAGTGTTAGGTTAGGATTAAAGTTAAAATTACTACAAAATCGCAAGAGGAGCATTTTTTGTTAGTAACACAACAGGGGTTACCCTAGTAAAATTTTGAGTTATTACCAATTTTATAAAATGTGGTTACAGTAACCATGGCCACAAACATATAAATTCTATTAATTTAACCTTTTTTAATTTTTTTCAATTTTTTAAAATTTTTTTCTTTATATATATATTTTTTTAATTAATAGTTCTTTTTTTAAATTGTAAATTTTATTTATTTTTAGTTTTTTTTTTATTTATTTAATTTAAATATAGTTCTCCACCTATTTTAATTTTTTAATTAATTTATTTTATTTTACATATGTTTTATTTTTTTTATTTATTATAAATACAAGTTTCATTTATTTTAATTAATATGCATATATGGAGTGCTCCGTATTAAAAGGGCCCATTTTTACAATTTTTGAAAAATGAGTTTTTATTAAATTCATGTAAATTTTGACATGATTGATATTTTTCAATTATTAATGAAAGTCGATTTGCATAATAAAAAATCAAGATAATGTAAAAAGAAAAATTACATGAGGCTTCGTAGAGCCAACACGTCACGAGATTATCCGATAGTCACCTGCCGTCTTTAACCAATCAAAATCGTGAAATTTAATTATCCCGGATCAGTCCGAAAATCAAAACAAATGGTTAAACTCAATTATCTCAAAATGAGATAAATGTAAAAATGGGCCCTTTTAATACGGAGCACTCCATATACCGATACAATAATGGGAATAATTCTGATTATTCTTAAGTAGAAAATAATAGTTGCTTTATATAATACTAGTACTAGAGATAGTAGTTGAATCCGAATATATATTTATACCCAGATTAATCCGGATTTTAAATAAATCCGGATTCAATTTTTTGAAAATCTGTATCCAGATATAATATAAATCCAGATATAAATATATATCCGGATATAAATATATATCCGGATATATATTTATATCCAGATATAAATATATATCTGGATATAAATGTATTCAGATGTATCTAGATACATCTAGCCTATGAGATTTTTACAGATCGGATGCGTCAGATATAGATATAGGTCAGCGTTTAGCCCTAGTTGTTAGTTTTTTATTAGCTAATCATACAAAAATCCTTCTATTTATATTACGTTGTATGTACCTTCTATCCAGATTTATTTTCTATCCGGATATAAATATATATCTGGATATAAATTTATATCTGGATATAAATTTATATCCAGATATATATTTATATCCAGATATAAATTTACATCCGGATATAAATTTACATCCGGATATAAATTTATATCTGGATATATATTTATATCCAGATATAAATTTATATCCGGATATAAATATATATCTGGATAAAAAATAAATCCGGATATAAATTTATATCCAGATATATATTTATATCCAGATATATTCGGATATATTTATATCTGGATTTAAAATAGATTAATCCGGATATATTTTTTGATTTTATTTATATCTGGATAATAAAAATATATCCGGATTCTAACTCTAACTAGTACTACTTTAATTAGTAATAATGCTTGTTGTTTTCTCAATAAATATAAATATTGCCGGGAACTTTTTTTATCCACTAATTAAAAGTAGCAATAATATTAAGAAATAGCTTATTTTTGGAACAAAAAATTTTATTATTGTTTTGGTTCAAAAAAGCAAGATAGCTTATTTTTGGATAAATCAAGTTTTTAGGGTTTTTTGATCAAAAATAGGAGGTAGCTTATTTTTGAAATAGCTCATTTTCAGAAATATAACTAGAATATACAGTAGTATTACAATAAAATAAAAAATTTTAATTAGTTAAAAAGTATTAAAACTAAGTTCAAAAACTTAATTTTAAATTAATTTTGGTCAGATCTAAGTTTTGGAACTTATTATATGAGAACCTGGTTCTTAGGTCTGTATAGTAGAACTTACAAGTCCTAGGGCCAAGACTGATCTAAACTGACTTTATTTTTTTATTTTTTTCACTTTGGCAGTCCTGCCAAGACTTTATTAGATTTTAAATTGAATAGTAAACTATTAAATATTAATCTAATGCTAAGTTTGATATTACCTAGCATTCAAATATGATATTCAAGTGCAGCTCACCACATTAGTATACAAACTATACTGAAAAATGCAATTGAACAGTAATTGAACTGCCATCCTATAAAAAGTACATTTTCTTCAGAGAGTCTCATACTAAAGAAAATAATCTTCAATAGGGATAGAAAAGTCAAAAATAAACTAAAAGAGAAAGTAATAAAGAAGGGAAAAGGTAGTAATGACTGATATACAAAATAAAATCAAAAAACCCTCAAAAAGAAAAAATAAAAATAAAAAATAAAATTTCTAAAGAAAAATGGCTTGCATCACTATTATAACCTGTGCTAGACTTAAAAAAAATTATATAACAAATGCAACAATTGTATATCTCTGCTGTAAAGCATTGCCTTATCATTAAATTTTTTCTTCTGACTTATATCCATTATTAAATATCTCTTTAACTATAGATGTGGATCACTATTATCTAGAGTAGTGCCATATTATTACCAAAACAAACACGTGGTTGTATTCTACTAAGTTCAACTGAATTTAAAAATAGTAAATAATGCTGATATTTTGATGGGAACAAACTAATTTACTCACTTTTTTGAAAAAATTTTGGAAGAAAAACAAGAAAGTAGAAATAGAGTAGAAATTACTTGTATCAAACTAAAAGAAAAGTATATTCAGAAAACTTATTATTTTTGTTGTTTTCTATTGTTTTGCCACAGAATACTTTGTCAACAGGAACTTTTTAAGTTTCTAACAAAAGTTTTTGTACAAGAGCTCCATCTTCTGCTAGTTATTTTGTAAAAAGACACTTTTGGCTTGTATGTCGAATATACAAAAGAGTTCTCCAAGTATAGGTTGACCTTTATAAAAACTATTTTTTTGTATTATCCTACTATACATTATGTATAAGCAATGCTTCAACAAAATTTTTGTTTTCTTTAAGTGTGAAAATTTGGTACAAATAATTGTCAGAAAGAGTTAGCTTCCCTAAACTTACTTTATTATCTCTAATATAGAAATTATACTTTATGTATTTTAGCAAAAACTCAGAAATTTAGAAAGTAAAAAAATAGTTTTTTACAATTATCTTAGTATCCAATAGTCCAATTCGAACTTTTTTTAAAATAAAGCTCTTAGTGAAATGCATCTAACAAAAAAAAGTTATTTAAATCTAATTATTAGATTAAAGTTATTTAAGTAAATATAGTTTTGTTATTTTTAGCAAATTAGAACAAAACATATAGAATTTATATAGTTAATAATACAATATCTAACAAAGGTTAGATAACATTTTAAAAAAGATTTTTAAGAAACAAAAACTAGACTTGCTAACAAAAGCTAGACTGATTAGTGGCTGCATAGCTTTGCCTCAACACACCAGAAATCATCTCAACAATTAGAGATATTCTTGAAACTTTATCTTACTTTAGTTATAAAAAAGCTAGCAAATAGCATTTAATAGAAGAGGAGCATCAATTTATTAATTTTTTGGATAATCAAGGAAAAGAACTTAAGAAATTACTAAAGAAACAAGAGATAGTAGTTTATTATATAAATAAACAAGAAGTCAAGCAAAAAAAAATAGAAAAGAAAGAACTATTAGCGGCATTAAAATGTGGAATGATGGATTATGGCATCAAGAAAGTATTGGAACAAATAGATATTCATAGAAGATTGCTTAAAGTCACCTTTAAACAATTAAGATTTAAATATGGATACGGACAAGTTGAAATCTAAATTAGACCAAATTATATTAAATGCTCAACAATTAGTTAACAACAAAAAAAAGGCAGAGTTTTGAAAAATTAAAGAAGCAGATGCACAAAATAAAAAATGGTAATCAAAAAAAACAAAACAAGCCTGGCAGATATTTATAGCTCAAATTGGGCCTATCTAATTATAGTGTAAATGCTGTATTACAGATTAGAAAAACTAAAACAAGCTATTTCACTTTATAGGATATTTCTACAAAAGTTAGTGCAAATCAAATTTGCAAATATCAGAGTTTTTTTAGAAAGGCAATGATTATTAAGTACCAACAAGTAGAGGTTGCTAAAACAGCTTTAATTAAAATAGAAATAAAGGCTAAAACAAGACTTGAAGCACTTAAGAAGGCATAGTCAACTCATTTTATAAATAAAAAAATGCTATATTTAACAGAAGGAGAGTTTGATATAGAAACACTTAAAAGAAAAGGAACATATAGCAACAATATACAATCTTCCAACAAGTGCAATTGAGATGTCTTTATAAGACAACTTAAAATAGTAAATGTTAAGGTAGTCTATATTTTAACCAATAGAAATGGGAACTAGTGAAGCAGAGCATCAGTCTATTTTGAATCAGAGAAGGATTTGAATAAAGCATTAAATATACAAGTATATTATTTTAATACTAAATTCTTTTGGAACAGTATAGAAGATAGAAAATCCAATTGAACTTTTGGATTCAAGAATATTTCTTATAAGAGAAATCTAAAGAGTACAAATATAAGGAAAAAAAAAATGAAAGAGAATATTACTATAAGGGTAATAACAGATATTACGTAATAGTCTGAGAGGGGAGGAGGTCTCTGATTTTTTTACATTAGATATATAAATTTATAACAGCCAATCAAATTTCTTTTATATGGGGGAGAAGAGTAGAGGATATAGTAAAAAAATATTACGTAATATTTGTTATTACCCTAACAAAGATAAAACATTTAAAGGTTGATGTGAAGAAAGTATAAGAGAAGGTGATAAAAGAAACATATATCTTTTTAAAAAAGGTGAACCAAGTTATCAAGAACGGACAAAATACAGAAATCCAACCCTGAGAAAATTTATAAGAAGCTCAAGAAGTTAGAAAGTAAGCAGATAGGAACAAAATGCTACTAATTTTTGGATACACTAGTTGAATTAAAGAAAAAAAACAACTACTCCAACAGGCCGTAAGGAAAAAAAGTCAATTTTAAACCAAAGAATAAAATTAAAGATTGGAGTATATAATATAAACGGCCTGAAACAAAGTATACAAAAATTAGATAGCATTTTAGAATTAGCATTAAAAAAAAATATTGGAATTGTAGATTTAGTGAAAACAAATATTTCTGAAAAGAAGAATAATTTTGCAATTGGTAAAGGTTATAATTATAGAGGTTTTTGGTCCAAGATGGAAATATTTAAAAAAAAGAAGGGCTCAGAAGTTGGAATTTTAATTAGAAACAATTAGGAAAAGCATTTAGAATGTTTGGTTAAAAGAAGCGAATATGTAATAGAAGCAAATTTCTATTTTAAACAACTAGAGTTAGTAGTAATAGTAGTATATATACCCTCAAATAACAAGAAAGCATATAGAATTATTCAGCAAAAAATAGTTAGAAGGTACTTGAATAGATCCAGAGTTAGTTAGTTTGTTATTATGGGAAATTTTAATTATGTTGTAGACGTATATTTGAACAGAGAAGGAGTAGGCGGAAATAAAAATAGTAAGATCCTCCTTTTGTATAGATGGTTTAGAAGTCAAAATTTTTAAGACACATTCAAATTTTTATATCTGAACTCGAGAGCATTTTCATGGTTCAATAATATAAGCAAATTGAAAATAGATCAAATATGGTTATTTGATATTTTAATAACAGATTTAAAAAATTCGTTAATAGAAGATATGAATTTTTTTACAGATAGTGACCACCAACTTGTACTAGCTACTATTCAAATAGATCACTTAATTAAAAACTATAATAGAGCTTTTGCAAAGAGAAAGCAACCAGCGAGATGGGTTTTCTTGTATAAGAAAGCTACAAAAGAAGATTGGCAAAGCTATACTGAAGACCTAAACATATTTTTGGAAAGGAAGTTAAAGCCTAGTAAAGAAGCTACAAGTCATATAGCCAATCTTTCTTTAAATAAATTCTGTGATATAATTTAGCAGAATATCATTTCTGCTACTAATAGAAATATACTGAAAAAGAAGATTTTATTAAGGGAGAATAAAAAACATAGAAAGCAGCCCAAATTAAAAATATAGGATATAACAACAAGACTTAGTAAAGTAATAAAAATATTACAAAAATCGAAGAAAAGAGTCTTACATATAGAAGATTTGCAAAAGTGTAACAATTAAGTTGATTTTATTAACCTTAACTAGAGAACACAGATACTGAGAATTCTAAAGTCTACAAAGGAGGTAATCAAGAACTTAAAAGGATAGTGAAAGTTGTTAAATGCAAGAGCAGCATCAGAAAAGACAAAAATTAAAAGATTGAAATTGAGAATCATATAGAATACAAATATGTTATGATCGAGAATAATCAAAGAAAAGTGCTCAGAAGCCTTCTAAATAAGCTATAAAAGTCAATAAAATTAGATTATATTTTTGAACAAGAGGGCCTAGATAGGAAATTGATAACAGATGAAAAAGAGGTACTTAAAAAGACTATAATACATTTTTAGTATCAATACCAGAAGAGGAAAACCAAATTGGAATCAATGTTCGAAAAATGAAGTGAAATATACAAGCTATTAGAAAAAATTAAAGAAAGCTAGTATATAGGTTTAGAAGCAGTAATCTTGCTAGATAAATGGCTTGTGGCTCTCAAAGAAACCAAAAATATATCAGTATCCAAGCCTTTTTAAATTGGTTATAGAGGACTAGTGTTCTGCAAAACCTAACCGATACCCGAACTTGAACCTAAACCCGCTCGTTCGGGTCAATTTCGGTTTTACGATTTTTAGACCGAGCGATTCCGGGTTTTAGATACGGGTACCCGATTAACTCACATAAACCTGCATATATTAATCACCTGACCTTGAACGAATAGAAATTTAGAAATTCAAGAAATTCTTTGCACTCCCATTTCGACACCTTTTTTTTCATATATATATACACATATAATTTTAAAACACGTCATATAAGCATACTTATCAACCTTTCATACAAATTAACGTTTATACATATAAAGCTTTCCCAAGTTTTTGTTAAAAAAGCACAAATACACATTCTCCCTTTAGCATGGCAAACGTTACAAATTTCATAAATATCTATATAGATGACCCTTTTCTATTAGATGATAATATCTATATAAATGATTCCCTTATTGAAGCAGAAAGTTCCCCATATTAACGAATCCGATAACCTGGAAACCAGTGACTCCTCTATAAGCAATAAGACTTAAGTTTTATTATAATTTCAGAATTTTTGATTGGGTGTATAAAATTGCTTGCAATTATTTTCGTAAAATTTTGATGTACAATAATCGGGTCCCGGTTCGGGTTCGGGTTTTGATAATACGGTTCCGGGTCTGAGTACTGAATCGAATCGAATTTTCGATTCGAGTCTGGTTTTGCACAAAACCCAGGCCGAACCAGACCGTGCGGAACACTATAGACATCTTTCATATAGGTCATAACTGGATTTTGGCTAATTTTGGCCCAATTTGCTAAAAATAACAAAAAATACTTGTTTAAATAACTTTTGATTTAGTAATCAGAATTGAATAAACTTTTTTTTATTAGATGCACCTCACTGAAAGCTTCATTTAAAAAAAAAGTTTGTTCAAATTGGTCTACTAAATATCAAGATAATTGGCAAAAGCTGTTTTTTGCTTCTCAAATTTCAGGGGTTTTTGCTAAAAAAAAACAAGTATGACCTCTATACTAGATGTCTGGAGTCCTGATTATAGATTAATCAAACAAGCAGGTTTAAGCTCCCAAGAATTTTTTAGGCATTTGGCTAACAAATATTTAGTATAAAGTACTATATTAATATATTTTTGCAAAGTATTAGAAAAGTTTGAGTTTGCTTGCAAAGTGTTGAAAAAGTCAAAATTATTTTTCTCACAAAGTACCAAAATAAAATAAATTAATAAAAAAAAATAAAAAAAACAAAACAAAAACAAAAAGAACAAAAAATGTCAAACAAAAAAATAAATAAAGCACTAACTAAATTTTTATTTCTTTAAAAATGCATTTTTAGAAATTTACAAATTGCTAGAAAAAGCAATTATATGTTCTTGCAAAGTGTTAGAAGGCTGAGTTGGCTTGTACAAAGTGCCAAAAAGTTGTTAGATTTCTTGCAAAGTATCAGAGAAGTTAGAGTTGGTGATTTTGGTAAGTGTAGAAATAAAATAAAAAAATTTAAAAAATAATAAATATAAAAAAATAAGAAAACAAAACAAAACTAAAAATAAAATGAAACCAAAAAAAAAACAAACGAAAAACGAAAAAACAATGTAAAATTAATAAAAGATTAAATTATAAACAAAAAAAAAATAAACAAAGATCTAATTTGATCTTGCAATATAATCACCAAAACATTTCAAAAATATTAGTTAAACAGACCTTTGATATAATCCAGATTACAGATTTATTGATTTAGCTTGGTTTTCTAGTTCTAAAATATTTTGAAAGAATTTGAAATATTAAAAGAAAAAAGAAAAAAAAAAGAAAAAAAAAGAAAAAAAGAAAAGAAGAGAGAGAGAAAGGAAGAGAGGAGTAGGAAAAAAAAGAAGTAAAAGGAAGAGAAGAGTAAAAGGAGAGAGGAGTAAATATAGTGTAAAATGGCTTTTTTTTTCTTAAGCTAATTTTTTTTAATTTGCTTCAACCGGTATTTTAATTTTTTTTTTTTTTTTTTTTTTTTTTTTTAGAATTAAACTATTTTTTTTATTACTAGTGTTTACTCAGTGATTTGGGTTGGAATTTTTATAGCAGATCATAACACTAGTCAGACTATGTAATCATTAAAGATCTGTTAATCATTATATATTGTTTCAAATAATTATAATTATAATTGATTTATGGACATTTTTAACCTGCGCCACTGGTTAACCTTAACCAGATGGTTATAAATAACCATAAACATTACACAATATAAATTTATAATGTAAGGGTTATAACTACGATTATTGAACGATTTGAGTCCATATTTACTAACCTTTACTATTCGATAACGAACAAACACTATCACCAATATTAATTATGTTTTAACCAATTTATTGGCTACACGCAACCAAACACACCTATACACTACTTAATTATATTTGGCATAATTTGTGTTGCTTCGCTAACGCTCAGCAACACCTACAGAGTTCGCTTCGCTCACCCTATAGTCACTTCACTACGGCTGTCGCCTCCGCTTCGCTCCTTTTTTCCTAAACACTCAATTTCAAACTAATCTTAATTCCTAACCCTAACCCTAAACATTAATTATCTAACACTAAAACACAACTACAATGTTACAAAAGCCAAAAATCCAAAACGAAAAACATGACACGACGTAACCATGGCGCAGTGAATCACAAAACGAAAACCAAATACAACGTGAAGAAAATAGCAGACGATGAAATATTCTATGAGCCAGAAAATCAAACGACAGCGACTATTAAACTATAACACCGACAATCGACAACTACACTAGAAAGCGATATTAGTATACAACAGCACCAAAATAAACAAAGCTAATAAACGTGAACACGACCCACCACTGTAATACCAGCAAGCAACAACATAGACACCAGTAATTACGACTACACTAAAAGGCAACGTTAGTATACAGCAACACCAAATAAGCAAAATTAATAACTGCGAACATGACCTACCATCGAAATTCTAGCAAACAATAACACCGGCACTAGTAGCGACAACCAAAAGCACCAACAACAGAGACACTGACGGCAACAATCAAAAAGCACCAGTAACAGCAACATCAACGACACTAATGCTACAAAAAGAAGATCTAATTAGTACTGTAGCAAAAAAAAAAATTTAAAATTGATTGTAATCAATTATAATCTGATAACTTTAATCAATTATTATTACTATTGCCAATTATATAATAAAGATATTCAGATATTATAAAGTTTACATATAGGTTTTACAAGATCAGTTTAAATATAATTTTAATCATTTATACATTTTATATTTTATTTTTGTTTTTTTTTTATTTTCAATTGTTTTTTTTTGTTTTTGCTTTTTTTTGCTTTGTTTTTTTTTATTTATTTATTTTTAATTTTTTTTATACTTTACAAAAACACTATCCCTTTGCAAGAAAACCAACAACTTTTTAACACTTTGCAAAAACACCAATTTGACTTTGCATGATAACTCAGACTTCCAACACTTTGCAAGAACACAACTGATTTCTTTAGCAATTTTTAAATTTTCAAAAATGCTTCTTTAGAGAAATAGGCACAAGTTTTTGCAAGTTTTTGCAATGTTTTGCTTTATTTATTTTTTCATTTTATGTTTTTTGATTTTGTTTTTTTTTTGTTTTATTTTTAAAATTTTTTTATTAATTTATTTTATTTTGGTACTTTGCAAGAACAGAACCCTTACTTTCTAGCACTTTGCAAGAAAACCAACTCAGACTTTTTTGGTACTTTGTAACTTTTTTGGCATTTTGCAAAAACATTAATCTAGCTTTCGCAATTTTTGAATTTGCAAGAACATGGACTTTTATTTCAGAAAAATGAAAATTTGGGGCTTTGTTTATTTTTTTTTAGTTTGTTTACATTTTTTGTTTTTTCATTTGTTTTTTTTTATTTATTTTTTTAATTTTATTTTATTTTATTTATTTTTGACTTTTTGATACTTTGCAACCTTTCTGGCATTTTACAAAAACACTAGCTTTAACTTCTCTGGCACTTTGCAAGAATATACTAAATTTCTCTGGCAATTTGCAAAAATACCAACACTTCATAGAAATGTTTTTTGTATTTTTTTCTCTTTTTTACTATTTTTAGAAAGCATTTAAAAAAAGAGAGTAAAACGAAAGTTATAGCCAAAACAAAAGAAATAGCCAAAGCAAAGACAATAGAAAACAAAGAAGCAAAGATAATAGCTAACTGTAGAATGAGCAAAAATAAATATATAGGACTAGTTTTTTGTATATTAATAGAATTAAATGTAACAAAGTACAAATATAGTTAATATAATATATAATAATATAAAAATAATATAGTCAGACCTCCATAAGTGCACCCCTTTGGGACCAGACATTAGCGTGCACTTAGAGAGAGTGTGCACTTATGGAATTATAGATTTATGTTATACAAATTTCGTATCCAATCAAAAAAATACCTTTTAGCGCACTAATTAAATACTGAATGTAGCATGCATATATATATAAATAATTTTTTACTAAGTTAATGAACATGCCCACTAATTAAATGTTGTAGAGCACATCAAGGTGCATCTAACAGTAGTTAGATCATCCAAATCGACCTAGTAGATAGTGAGATATTGTCAAAAAACGATTAGATGACTATATAAAATCTCTATATAAACAAACATAGTTTACATAGAAATTTTATATAGTCATCCAATCGTTTTTTGATGATATCTCGCCATCCACTTGGCCTATTTGAATAATATAACTACTATTAGATGTGCCTTGATATGTTTTACAACTTTCGATTAGTGGGCATGTATCATTAACTTAGTAAAAAAATTAGTTTTATATGTATACATGTAATTTGCATTATGTTATACTATAGACGATCTCTGATTAGCTGGCGGACAAATTTTATTGATCAAAACGATTTATAATCACGTGATAGTACATTTATGGAGAGCATCTTAATAACAAAATCAAATGCAGTGCAGAATATAGAGGGTGTATACTTAACCTAGCTTGGATTATAGAGAGTGTGCATTTATAAAAGTGCACTTATGAAGGTCCGACTGTACTATAAAAAATATATTAATTCAGAACTAAGTTATTTGTCATGTAAGTGACAACAGCTTATGTATCACTGAACCAATCAGATTTCAGAATCCCGTATAATGTAATACAATTAGAAAATTCAAAACAAACATTTGTTTTATCAAAAAAACATCAAAAATCGCTTATTACTCAAAATCTGCATAGGAAACCACCTTCCATGCTTTAACAAAAAGTTTTTCTTGAATGATTTTACTATATACCCCCAAATTCTGATTCTAAACCTAGATGCTCACTCTAATTCTAAACTAACAAAAGCTAAACTTTATCGATACAGAGATGATTTACAGGTGACATATCACATGTGTCACATATAACTTAATCCATAATTAAAATATAATATATAATAAAATATATAATATTGATTAAAATATTTATATATAATATATAATATTATAATAATAAATAAAAGAATGTTGCTAACTTGCACCCTAGATGACATCACCTACTTCAAAAATCGGGTCAGGAGCTGAATCAGAAGTCATGTAATCGAACATCATTATTACAGTATTACTATATTACAAATTTAATATATAAAATAAGAAGTTTATTATATTATATTTGCAAAGTATCAATTCAACATTAAAACAACTATAATACTCATGTCGCAAAGTACAACTCTTAAACCAAACTTTAAAGCCTGAATATGCAAACTTCACCAAAATACTAAAAGAAACAAGCCAAAAATCTAGCAAAGTACTTAACAACGATGACAATAATGTTGAGTCACAATGACTTTAATAAAGAAGTTTTTATTACTAACAACATCAACGTCTTTTTACAATATTTAAAAAATAAAAGTGCTAGTAACACATTAATAAACCAAACAAAAGAACACCTTACAAATAAAAGATACTTTCCAGAATTCCCAAAAAAGCCTAGAAAAGCTCTTTATAATACCTAAAAACTCCTCTAAACCCAACCTAACCACAAGTAAAATTATTTCAAACTAATCCTAACCCTAAATAAAAAAAGAGAAGATATTAGTAATATATTAAAAACCAGAGCAAAATAACAAACAAATAAATTCACACTTTCTGGATTTTCAAGATGCGTTTACAAACCAAGACAAAAAACAACAAATAGAACCACATATCCCGGAATTTAACAAGCTTTTATAATACTAGGGCGAAGACACAGAAACGTTCCAGAATTCACAAAAAAAACCAAGAGAAGCCTTTCATAATACCTAAAAGCTCCTCTAACCAGGGCCCCTGAATAGACTATAAAAAACGTTCGTCGTGATAATTGATGTGATATCTACTATATTTACTAGTATTAAAATATCAAAATTGTATGGTTACACTTATGTTTTTTAGGAAATTGTATTATTAAATATACAACCAAAGGTGATATAAAACAATAATGTGATATAAATGTATTCAGGGGTCCTCTCTAACCCTAACCTAACCACAAGTAAAATTATTCCAAACTAACTCTAACCCTAAATAAAAAGAGAAAGCATTAGTAACACGTTAAAAACCAGAACAAAAAACGAGCAAATAAATTCACACTTTCCAGATTTCCAAAAAGCGCTTATAGACCAAAACAAGCAACAACAAATAGCACCACATATTTCAGAATTCCAACAAGCTTCTATAATACTAGGGCGAAGATACAAAAATATTCCAGTATTGCAAAAAAAACCAAGAAAAGCCCTTTATAATATCTAAAAGCTCCTCTAACCCTAACCTAACCACAAGTAAAATTATTCTAAACTAACTCTAACCCTAAATAAAAAAAAGAGAAGGCATTAGTAACGTACTAAAAACCAGAACAAAAAAACGAACAAATAAATTCACCCTTTTTGGATTCCCAAAACGTGCTTACAGATTAGGACAAGCAACAACAAATAGAACCATATATCTTAGAATTCCAACAAGCTTTTATAATACTAGGGTAAAGATACAAAAACATTTTGAAATTCCCAGAAAAAGCCAAGAAAAGTCTTTTATAATACCTAAAAACTTCTCTAACCCTAACCTAACTGCAAGTAAAATTATTCCAAACTAACCCTAACCCTAAATAAAAAAAAAGGTATAAGTAACGCATTAAAAACCAGAATAAAAAACGAACAAATAAATTTATACTTTTCAGATTCCAGGACGAAATAAGAGCGAAAAAAACTGACGATCATCATCAGTTTATATATTTCATGATCAGGGTAAACAATATAACCGAATGATCTTTACCCAATATATGTGATATCACCTAGGGTGAAAATTAGTTAAAATCTATATAAAAAATATAAAATTTGATATTAAATACGAAAATTTTAAAAAATTTAAAAATATGTGAAATATTGTGAAATATTGTAAAAAACTGCAAATTTACATAATAATATGTGAAATATTATCTCTTGCAACCCTAAAATAAAATAATAAATAAAGGTTTATATTGCTTTATTTGGCCTATTTTGCAATATATTTCAATATATTTCACAATATTTTGCAATATATTTCGAAATATTTTGAAAAAAATGCATACTGAAATTTTTTAAAAAATTGCAGTTTTTTCAAAAGATTTTGCATTATTCGAAAAAAATCAGCATGCAATTTTTTCAAATGATTTTGTCTATTTATTTTGCTAATGTAATTTAAAATTTTGTCTATGAAACTATTTATTTTTATACAAAAAAAATTTCTTGCAAAATTTTACTATATTTTAAAATTTTATTTGAACCTTAATTATGGTCTAATACTAACTCTAACAATAGTAAGTTTTGATACTTTGTTTTTGTTTTAATTATAATATTATACAATCTAATTGGTCAATTATGCTTTATAACTATTACTACTAGTGACAAACACAATTTTTCTTTAAATAAATTTATAAAAATAAATTTTTTAATATTAATAAGAAGGGATTATATATATGTACCCAAAGGTACATATACCCGCATCATGTAACCATAGATCACTACCAAAATTCAAGATCAGGTGTAACGTTTAGGGTTGGGGGCACGGGGCATGGGGCATGCCCCCGGGGCATGCCTATGGGCATGCTCTTTGACCAAAAGGCATGCCCCTATCATGTGATTTACTACTGACATATGATTGTCTTGGCTAATTTACGCCTATTCAATCATATGACTATATATAATAAAATTAAAATAACATTGAGAATTGCATATTTCAGAAATAAATAAAAGTTTAAAAAATCTTATTTGTGACCAAATCAAGTAAAAATTTATTTATTATGCAGATTAACAAATTATTTAAAATAAACTTTCACGTGCTAAACCTTCGCTCAAAAATTACTTACCAAACCTTTGCTTCTCAAATTACTTATTAAACCTTTGTTCAACTATTTTTTTTATATAACTTACTGAACACTAGCTCAAATTATTTACTGAACCTTCGCTCAAATCATTAATGAACCTTTGCTCAAATTATTTATTGAACCTTCGCTAAAATTATTTATTGAACCTTTGCTAAAATTATTTTTGCTGAACCTTTGCTCAAATTACTTACCGAACTTTTGCTCAAATTACTCACCTAACCTTTGCTCAATTACTTACCGAACCTTTGCTTAAATTATTTATTAACATTCACTTATCGGTAAGTTATTTTTTTATATAATATACTAAACCTTTGCTAAATTGCTTACTAAACTTTTACTCAAGCTACTTACAAACCTTTGCACAAATTACTTATTAAACCTTCTTTTAAAGTATTCTTTACCAAACCTTTTCTTAAATTATTTTTTTCTTAAGTTACTAAACCTTGCTTAAATTATTTTTTATATAACTTCTTAAATGATTTTTTTATATAACTTATTAACTTTCGCTTAGATTTTTTTTATATAACTTAACATTTATTACTTAAATTATCATATATATTAAAATGTCTT
>QKWP01000504.1:213943-290685 GCA_003550325.1 Gigaspora rosea | reverse complement strand
CCAGCTATTATATTTATTGAATTAGATTTAATTATTGGTGACCAGTTGTTAAAAAAACATAATCTTTTTTGCATACGGGGTGGAGCATAAATATTTGTTATATTAACATTCTTTGTTTAATTTTACATTGAGCTGTAAGTATTCTTCCTTCTTGTATTGCCTTAGAGTTAGTGAATTTTATATATTTATTTCCTGCTAATATTGCTATTTTATCTGTCCATATAGAGTTATAACTCCATTGTTGTTTAATAAAGTCACATGTTTTGTATTTGTAAGATTAGTTTCTTGAAGAAGTATAATATCAAATTTATAAGATTTTAATAAGGTAAATGTTTTTTGTCTTTTTGATAAGTCATTAAGTCCCTTTACATTAAGGGTTGCAATTTTAATTTTTTGATTTTTCATATAGTTAAATATAAATACTATTGTTTAGCTGGGCTTTGACTTTGTACTGTATTTCAACTTGTGTATGGAACAGAACGATTGTTACTACGAACAGTATTATTGTTACTTTTACTTTTTTTTTCTTTTTTTTAATATTACTCACTAATGTAAATTCTGTATCTTGTTGAGTGTTATCTATATTTTTATTTGCTACTTTATTGCTATCCTGAATTGAAACTTCTTGATCTTTTTCCTCTTGAAGTAGAGTTTCAAGATCTTCCATATGAGTATCAATTTCAATATCGTCTAGATCAGAAGATTCTTCTTGTTGATTACTAGTTAATATTGAATTATTTTGCTGTACTTGAGTTACAACAATTTCCTCTTGACTGAGATGATCTTGAATATTTGTGCAGTTATTTTCTACAGTTTGTTCAGAATTTATGAAAGTATTATTACTTAAATCTGTTGAATTATAGAATGCAGAACTTTCAGAAAGTGCTATTTTATTATTCTTATATTTTCTATATTCTGCTTTAATTTTCTGTGCTTCTTTGTATTGCTGACATTCCCTTTTTATATGTCCCTCAGCATCACAAAAGAAGCAGAGCTTAGGTGCTTCTCGCCATTCAGTAGTGACTTTTTGATCTATTATTGTTATGAATCTTGGTATACATTTATTTATATCTGGGTCATCAGTAATATCAAATATTACTACCCATTGATTACTTAAAATTGAAGTACCTTCAAAGACAAGAGGTTTAATTGATGAGATTTTGCCCACGTGATCAAATGTTTCACGAATTTCTTTCGAGATATCATCTTGAAAATCAATTGTTATATTTTTAAGCTTAATTGATAGGTAAGAATTTCTGCTATTGGTTGGGATATAACCTAAAAAGGTTTGATTAAACATATTGATACCGTTTGCACAGTATTTCTGTACATCTTCCCTAGATTTGAAAATAATTTCTAAATGTGTTCTAACTCCTTTTGTAAAATGTGGCTTTATTCCAATAATATCATTACCAATACATTTATTTAAGACTACTGCAATTTCGTTCATAGACAGGTTAATAAGAGTACGAATTTCAAAAATTGCAGCTCTGCTATTTTTGGTTGTAATCTGGTTACGAACTGAATACGTAGAATATGTTGATGGGCCTCTAGTTAATTTGGTAAATAAGCTAGCAAAAGATCTTTTGTGGTTGTTTTCACCCGAATCTCTATGGGAAAATTCTTTGTTTGTATTCGAATCGATTTCCATTGTTGACTGTTTTAGGTAACTTGAGTTAGGGAGGCTTGTACAATGAGTTTCCAAATTTGTCACACTATCATATGTTTCCATATGCAATGTGTTTGTGCCTGATGTCTGCACTTGTACTAATTGAGATTGTATTCGATTTTGGTGATCCATGACCACTGGTCCGTTCTCCTTACTCATCCATGTTTCATTTGTGTTAGCCAATGAATTTTCCGATTCTTTGTTGCTGTTTGCCGTTGGGTTTGAAGATTCTTCATATTGCGTCCTTGTTACTTCCTCTATTCCATCTGCCTGTTTTTCATTAAATTCATCAATTAGGACAGAATTTGGATGTCCTAGAGACGTTCCAGCTTGTAAATTAGAAACCAACATATTTGATTGCGTTAGAGAGTTTTCATCCTCTCCAACAAGAGTTTCGGCTCTTGATTCTTGCAATTTTGCCATTTTTTTTTTAGCCTTTGTTAGATAATCGCTCTCTATTCTTTTACGTTTCTTCAGGCCAAGGGCCTCAGCCCTTGTTGTTGAGTTAAAATTCTTTTCTCTTCTTTTCGGTTTTAATGATATCTGCTTAACCTGAAGCACCCAACCTCGGAAAAGGGAAGAGTGCTTGAAGATCCTTTTTTTTTTCTTAGTATTTGATAATGTATTCATTATTTTTTTTATTAATATGTTTTTTTTATCTATTGCAGAGCAATTGTTCTTGCACTTGCACTTGCACTTGCATTTGTTCTTGCACTTGCGCTTGTTCTTGAATTTAATATACAAAACGTTTTCAAATTTGTAAAACATTTGATTGACTTTTTTTAACTAAAAATAGATTGTATATATTAGGTAATCAAGTAACAGAAGCAAATATGGAAAGTTCACGTTTCACGATTTTGTTTAAGGGCATTAAGATTTTAAGAGTGTTGTTCAATTTTCATATGATCTACGTACGTACGTACGTGTGCATGGGAAAGGGAAAATATGCCATTGTGTTCAATAGATTATCCAATGATCATGGAGTAACGGCATTAAATCCATACACTTCGTGATGTTTACATTACATATCATTCCGTTCCTGGTATTGAACGCTTCTGTTAATGCAGGCGAGTGATACGTTAATGCAGGCCAGATGATATCAGATATGCTAATGCAGGCCAGATAATCTCATATTAAAAATTTCGCGTGGGATCACGTGCGGATCCCCTTCACTAATTGTTCCCCTTCACTAATTGTTCGTATGCATTTGCACGAAAAGCGAAAGGGACAAAATACCGTAGTTATAATTCAATTCACCTCCCCATGTGAACCAAATCTTTGATCACTTATTATCCTGATTATATATTTGATAGCAAAAGTCGTAAACGCAAATTTGAAATAAACATTCTCAAAGAAGGCAAATTTATGGAGACCCGCCAAATTTGTTTTTTTTTTTTTTTTTTGCATGTCAAATTCTTTTCGGGATAATAAAAAGATCGATACAACTAACTCGTATTTGAACTATCTAACGTTTTTAAATCAGACCATTAAGATTAGTTATATGTTTATTCATCCGTTTATGGTTTAGCGCGACGCAGTCGCACAGCTACTTATTTTTGTAATAAAACAGAAAAGACCTCTCCAATTGAACTCTCTAAAATGCAATACCCCTTTAAATACAGTACAATCTAATTCAAATCAGGGTTGTCGGATTTTAGTAGTATCTAGAATAGCACATTACTTTATAGAAATATAGCTGGTTCTGGTTCAATGATATATATAAATTCACTCTCATTATAATAAACTCTTGATATAATAAAATTTGACATAATGAAAAGTTTTGGATCACAGAATTATAAAGTTCAACTTGATATAATGAAGTACGTATGATAGTATTCACTCGACGTAAGCTATAGTGCAATTTTAATTATTATTTCTTAAATATAGACTACAAGTTGCATTTGAGGAGGCTTGACTGTACTTTATTTGTATCTTTGAGGGATGATAAATATATAACTTGAAATGATCCAAATGGTTTAAATGACTAGTGACCAGCCATTGTTCATTTCACATTCAAATGACACATGAAAGGTCATTTAATATTTGTAAGCCAATCAAAATTGATTATTAGACAAAAAGTAATTTTTTATAAATATAATCAACAATCATAGCTACAATTTTACTAACGCCGATATTTACATCTAAAGTTGTTCTCCTGAACAACTTTATTTAAGATGTAAACATAGTAAAATTTTGACTTTATCTGTTATATTTAGCTACAAAATCACGGCGTTATACCTTATTTTTATATTAGCTATCTAAACAATAAAATTGTAAATGTCTCAATTGATCAGGCCATTTTCCCAAATGGCTGCTTTCACAGTGTTATGTGTAACAAAAACTTTCGATAATAAATTCAATAGTGAACGCGATCGATTCAACTTTGTCTTAGGATAAAATTGATTCCGAACATTAACATTATACTGTTCATATTTCGTCGTCATATAAAATATTTTTAATATGAAGTCTTTTCAGAATATTCAATCGTTTTTGTTGACAATAATTTTATTATTTTCTTTTGTGAATTGTCAAAATATTCCAAAACCACGATACCAACAGACTAGCTCGTTAATTGGAAATAGACTTTATTTTTTTGGTGGAGATCTTTCAACTACAGATTATAGCAATGATAATGCTGCTAATATAACTAATGAAGTTTGGTATCTTGATTTATCGAGTTCATTTAATACTGCAACACCGCCATGGAATAAATACGTTGGAATGCCAATAGGATATATTCTTAGTGCTCCATGTGTTAGTCCTATTGATAATTCTGTTGTTTTTGTTGGTGGAAGGATGTTTATTGCAAATACAGCAAATATTAGCTTAGGATCCTCGTCAGTATACGTATTTAATTCTAATAGTTCACTATGGACACCTCCACGTATTATTGGCTTCAAATCTAGCTTCAAATTGCGCACTGAAATTCATCCTGTAATTGATAATTATGGGAAAATATATACTTTTGGTGGAAATAACTATACTAACTCTGATAATTCAAACCTGTCTGTTGATTATAATGATATGAGTATATTAGATACTACTTCTATGTCTTGGTCAACATTACCCATATCTGCGAATGCACCTCTTCCTTTTTTCGGTTATACTGCTACATTACTACCAACTGGAATTATCGTTTATATAGGTGGATATAAATCTACTCCACCTGGATCAGATGATAAATATGAGACTGTTAATATGAATGAGGTATATACTTTATATAATATTTTATATATCGTTACTTAATCTTTTCTGTAAAAAAATTTTAATATTTTCGTTTAAATCAAATATAGACTCAAGCTTTTAATACAAATAATTATAGTTGGTCTACTAAGGTATGATTTTACCTTGACATTATTATATCTAATTTTTGTTAATTTTATAAATTGATGTTCTTATTCAGATTGCTGGTGGTGAACATATTAGTACTCGTGTTTTTCATTCAGCCGTTTTGAGTATGTTATACTGTATATATTATATATGTATTAATGCTTAGCATAAAATCAATATTTATTTTAAATAAAATTTTTTTTTATAACACAATCAGGAAATTTCAAAACAAATGTTCATTTTGTTAAAAATCGCTTATTTCTTGAAATTTTGCATAAGAAACCGCCTTTATTGCACTAACAAAAAGTTTTCGTTTGGCAGTTTTACTGTATAGACTCTCTATCTGATACACGACCCTAACCCTAACCCTAATATAATTGAACTTTAAAAGATTTTGCTGCGCCACATGATCGACAAAACCTGGCACAGAATTTTTTTCATGCAGTAAAATCATGATAACTTCAATATTAACTCAATTTAATTACTGTATGCATCACATTAGAAAATAAGTTCTGTTGCAGAATTCTATACAGTAGGCCACATAAAGTTAATTTTTCATTTTGTATTATTAACAGTGAATTAAACATTTTGTCAGCTATTATTTTTCCATCTGCACTATCAAACAATTATGAGAAATTTCAAGTATCACCTGAGAATAGTGAAAAAAATAAATGCTAAAAATCGAATATCTGGGACAATTGGGATCTAAAAAATAAAAAAAAGTTGAAAATTGAAAAAAATAACTTGGTAGGTAATGCCAGTATGAAGTTTAATTTTGTTTACTCAGAAGTAAAAATAATACTAATTCAACTTTAACCACAGTATGTACAGCAGTAGGTATAAGTTCTGTTGCAGAATTCAATATAGTAAGGTCATGCAAAGTTAATTTTCATTTTGCATTACATGGAATCTGAAAACTTGGGTCAGTTAGTCAGATTTTTTTTTATTTTATTTTTTAATTTTCTACTGTAAATTTATAGAATAATATTCACATTTAAGGTTATACTTTAATTTTGGACAACAAGAAATCAAAAATATTGGTTGGCAATTATATTTTTCCATTAGTCCTATTAGACATTACAAGAAATTAAAGTCACATTTGGGTGATACCTAATAAGAATAGCAGGAAAAAATGGCAAAAATTGGGCATTTATCACAATTGGGATCTAAAGTTTAATTTTGTTTACTTAGAAGTAGAAATCACAATAACTTCAATACTAACTCAACTTTAACCACTGTATGTGCTGCATTAAAAAATAAGGTTAGTTAAGAATTCTATATAGTAAGGCCATGCAAAGTTAATTTATCGTTTTGCAGTTATTTTTTCTATTAGTCATCAGACAATTACAGGAAATTAAGGTCTTCTTCAGGTACATCTGATAAGAATAGTAGAAAAAATAAATGCCAAAAACCAAACATTTGGCACAATTAGGATTAAAAAAAAAAAAGAAAAAAATTGAAAAAATAGGTTGACAGGAGAAAATAAGTTCTGTTGCAGAATTCTATATAGTAAGGCCACGCAAAGTTAATTTTACATATGAAATCTGAAAACTTGGATTAGTTGGTCAGATTTTTTTTTTATTACATTTATTATTATTATTTCTATTTTTTTTAGTGCATTTCAAAGTAACATATAAATTAACTATTCTACAATAGATATGTTCTGTAATTATTATTATTTAAAAAAAAATAAAAAAAAACAAATAAGATGAGTGGCGCGAATGCACCACCCATCGAACTAGTAACAGTTTAATTATATTATTAAATTTGCTACATTACCGGTATTACAGTTTTTTGTTTCTTCAGTTTACTTTGAACTTCCGCTAGTATGTTTTTGGTTTCATTGTTCTTTATTAATTTGTCTATATAGTTTATTTTTGAGCTGACGTGTGATGGTGTTTTGCTTATCAGTTTTGCTTTCTCTATTTGCATAAGGACTGAGAAAACAAGCTAGACAAACAGTATTAAATTTATTTGTATAAAAATTAGAAATATTAATTATATAATTAATAATTAATAAATTTTAAATAGGGTATTGCTATTTCCATCATGGTTTTTTGCTATTTCCACCATGGTTACACAAGATTTTCTATTTTTAGAATTCAAAATAATATATGCACTTATGTTACACAAAGGCCCAGTGCATTGTTTTTGCAAAAATAATTTTTGTTTACACGCCGCTAGTGATTTAAGCCACATGAATTTGGTCGGCTGGCTTAGCCAGCCGACCAAATTATCGGCTAAGCGGCTGGCTAATGGCAATAGCCTACTTTTGGAATATTTCAGAAATCTTTCTTGTATTTTATACTTAAATTATAATTTACCGGAAATCATAATTAGACTATGTATATAAGAAAATTCTTACCATTCATGATTTATTATTTTTAAAGAAAATTCAAAGATCTTTATCGTGTATCCGAGTTTAGGTAGGAAATTTGGTTACCTTCGTGGCATAAGATAAGTATTTCTGCTAATAAAAAAATTTGATAATAATTAGTTTGATCAATTAAACGACAATGTGGGTTTAATATAAGAAAAAAAATTAGACAAAGCCGATTTAAGTTTAGTCATTATCTTCAAGATAATGAAAGGCGTTGTTAACAGTACAGCAGTAAATAAGTATTGTGTGATTTTCAACAAGTGGATAGAGATAAGAAAAATTTAATGAATCAAACTAAAAATTAAATAAAAATTAGCATAGTATGATAAATATAAATATATGTTAAAAATATAAAAACTTAACTCTTTATAACAAGCACTGCCATTAATATCTTTTTAGACTAGTGCTCGGTGTTTTTTTTTAGATGTAGCAGAAATTTAATCGCTACGTACGAAATAAAAATACTGAAATACTTCATAAAAATTAAAAATTAATTGTATATCGTATATTAAATATTAATTTTTATATGCAATTTGATTCGCTTATGATCATGTGACCTTAGCCGCATTAGCCAGCCGATCACATTATTTCGGCTGGCTTAGTCGGCTAAGCCGGCTTAGCCACAGCTGCCTTAGCTGGCTTAAAACACTACACGCCGCTAATGTTGTGTAACGTTACACAAGTCTTATTTTGGTAACCTAACCCTGGGTCGGCCAGCATTAAGCTTAATGCTAGTGGGCACTATCATGATAATGCCCCTAGCGGGTTAGACATAATTCCAGCCCACCCTATCCCTAAATCTAGATCAAAGCAACATCCAATCACAGTACATATACTGGTTATACAACATATGCACGTATGTTACACAAAGGCCCAGTGCATTGTTTTCGCAAAAATAATTTTTGGTTACACACTGCTAATGTCATGTAATGTTACACAAGTCTTGTTTTGGTAACCTAAATCAAGTTGGGTCAATTGAAGATAATTAAAATTTTAATATACAATATTATATTAAAATCCAAAAATAGAAAATTTCGTGTAACCATGGTGGAAATAGCAAAATTCCATGGTGGAAATAGGCAGTCCCTTTAAATAAATAAGAGTATTATATGAATAAGTTTTAATAAAGAATTAATTTTAATATTATTTATAACAATAATAATTAAACGAACAGTATGTATATTATAATATTTTAATTAATTGAAACCTTAAAATATTTTAATTAACTACGCTTTTTATTACCAACTGAAGTTAAAATCTTGAGTACAATGCTTAAATTTAAAAAGTTGTTCTTTACAATTTTTATTTTATTCTTTATTATCAACTAAAATCGAATACATATATTTAAAATTAAAATACAGCACATTTTACTAAAATAAAATAAATATCGAGATAGTATGTACTGCTTTTGAAAAATCATGTACGTACGTATGTCGCTAGTGGCTTAACAAGCGATCAATATGTACAAGGTATTACATCCATATTACCTGGAAGATCGTGATGAAAATTCGAAACACCGATACCATTAAGGAAATCGAATCGACATGACAAGATTAGAAGTTAATCTGAAATAAAACGCAAAGAAGATCGCATACCGATGATCTGATAACAACAATCAGATGAAGATAATGAAAATCAGACGAGAAAATAAAGAAGAATAATAATCAGAAAAGAATTAATATTCTAGTATAGTAATTTATTAGCTAAATCGAAAATGCTAAGTTTTTATATCATGAATTCTATAGTTATCAGAAAAGTATTTAAACAGTAGATTTTAGACATTCAAATCTGTGTGTTGAAAATTGTGAAAGTTGAACTCGATAAAAATAAGTTTTGACTACAAAATATTATATCCAGAATAATACCTTCAATATATATACACTATTGAAATATTCTTGCTTTCAATAGTTTTGACCCTTTATTGTATACTACTTGTAATAACTACTTTGATAGTAGTAAACCATTTGACATATCGAAATCTACTTCTTGCACCAAAAAAATCTAGCATACACATTTAAAACATATTTTATATTCTCTATATTTATCAAAGAAATATTATAACAGTATACTTAACTGTACCCACTGATTATATTTAATAAACTGATTATTATAAACATAAACATACTTCGAATAAATGAAAAGTTAGTTTGTTGGTTTAAACTTAACGTATATATTAAGGCTAGCTACCCTTGAGAAATACTAAACCTTTTGAAGGAAAGTTATAATAAACAAAACGTGCACTATAAAGCGAAACAAATAAAAGCTGCAACGCCATAATAAAGAATAACTAAATGAGAATATACCCTATACTTTACAAAATATTTATTGTCTGAATTATAATAAGTCTAACACCAACACCAAAGAATTTTATTAAAGCAGATGTTATAGTCATAACTGTACCAGCACCAGCACCTGCACTAATTACTACAACTCCTACAGAAAGCATTACTACTACGAGTAAAGCAAGTAAAGAAACTGCAACTACCTCTATTCAATCAATCTAAACGAACCAACCAGAAGATAATAACAATAGCAACCTTACCACTATTGTTGGAATATTAGCTGCAACATTAACAATATTAGCAATAACCTTAACAGTATTAATCTGCTGTATACGAAGACTTAGAAAAAGAAAACAAGCGTATAAACGACATCTTAATACAGGAACAGGAGCAGTACCTCCACCTTCAGTATCACAAGTTCAAAGAGGATTAGCATATCAATATCCCAACACCTCAGACTTACCATTTCAACAAGGCGCATTCTCAAACCAAATCCCAGAATTAAATCAAAACCAATTAGAAACTTTAGTAAGAAATCTCGGCCTTAGAGACCAAGTACGGACTAAACAACCACCACCACCACCTTACTAAAACAAGTAATCCGAAATAAAAGAAGTTTAATATAGGAAGTTCACCGAACAAAAATAGATCAACAAAGAAGAAAAGATAGGAATACTAAAATAAGAACTGAAACCGCGACTATACGCGTATGAGTTTGATAAACAAAGACAAAATAATATCAATTATAGTAACAATCGCTTCACTTATACTAGGCACCGTTATCGCATTAATAATATACTTCGCACCACCAGAAATCCAAACTAAATTAGCTCAAGGCATAACAATCACATTATTATCTGCAACAATAATATTTACAATCTACGCCCTCATCAGACCATTATATGACAGAAGATCAAACAACATCGACAACTGTTAACTGCAATTGTAATTTATTAAATCCACAGCATCTACATTACTACTTACCCTAATCGTAACAATATTCGTAGCTATTATAACTATTCTCATAATCGAGTACAACCATCAAATATATAAAAAGAGACTCTACAAACAGTTCTCTACTCTCTACGGACCATACGGAAATCAAGATACCAACACTGGCTGTTGTTAATCTATGAATACTCAAAACCAAGATATACAAACACCTGACCAAACTCAAACTATAATACTTACCATATCCGTTATAATCATACTCGTAATCATATCTATAGTTATATCAACCACCATATACTGCTATTGTAAAAATAAAATCAAAAGAAGAAATTACCCAATTCACAATAACATACAAACACCTTCGCATATCTACTAAGATCCTATAACTAAAGAAATAGTTGTAAACAGAAGCAGATTACCACCTGTATGAACATATTCAAAAGACTATTTGGGAAAAAGAAAAGAAGACAACACAGACCAAGACCACTACCAATACATATACCACACCACCAAAGATATAACTATCTAGCAAATAACCAATTCGGACCTAATGCTCAAGAAATAGATAGATTACTAGGAACCACACGTACCAGAAGTTAAATGAGTGTACAATTTCTCACACTCACGATACCTACTACAACCATATTCATAACAGTAACACCAACGCCTATATATACTACAGTACTCGCGAACAATACAGTAACTACTACAATAACAACTACAATTAACTCAGAAGTAATAGCTACAATAACACCAAGCTACGTAAATGATACCAACGTTATTACCCAAGACATAGTATCTATAGCACTACTAATATTTGCAATAACAATAATAGTATTCATAAACTATAGACACAGATTAGAAAAGAAGCTCAAGATAGCCAATAATCATCTTGACCACGCAGAAAGACTAGCAACTACATTAAACGCTACAATCTCACCTAATTAATGAGTTGCGAAAATGACGAAACATCTACAATTGAAACATATAACACTTCTGACTAACTACTTGCAGATTTAGAGAAAAGGCTACCAAAAGAAAAACCTAAATACAAACTATTAGACAAACACGACGAAGAACTATATCAGAAATCTAAAATAATAATTGATAATAGGAAACCTGCACAAAACGATATAATACAAGCCTATATCATCTATTCAATACGAAAAGAAGAAGATAACGAATATATTAAAGAAATAGCCAAAGCCTATAAACAAAACCTAGAAGAATTAATAAAATTGACAGAAACAAAATACAAAATAAGTGAATGAACACTATAAAGAAATTCTCCTATATTGAAGTAGAAAAGTGGAAATACAAATATCCATTTCATCCAGACCATACTCGACAATACCTATATTACTACAACGGATTTAGAGCATACTTTGAACAACCTATACACGAATTCCCTATACTGACTAAAGATATACCATCAAAAATTGGACAATCATTAAATGCTTTAGATAAAATATACTTCAGAAACAACAGAGACTTAAGAAAAAAGGATTTCCTAAAACAAGATGTACTCTCCTATATCAAATACGGACACATATTACAAAGACCTGAAATCATTAGAAAAGGATTACGAATAGGAAAACAAGACATCGAAAATTACATACGATATTGTCTATTCGCAAGTATCAAACCTATTATAACTCAATAAAGAAGAAATGGCAGCAACAATCGAATACCCTGATATCACTAACCTTAACCTACTCAACCTAATGGGAGGAAAAATGATGAATGGAACAAACTGGCTTGAATGGAGTAATGAATTTGAAAAGAAGATCCAAGCATATATACCAATCACTCTATTGACATTTGGATTTTATACAGGAAACCACAAAACAACAGGATACACTTTAATTGCAAATAACGCCATAGCAGCAAATAATGATGGAGCATATAACGTATTCTTTATACGACAATTAATTACAAAAGCAATAACCCAATGCTTTACTAGAAATGCATACCAAGATGCAATGAGACATATTGACAGATACGTATGTTGGTTCCCAAGAGACTTTAGAGACGGAAATAGAGTACCAGCAGAAAACTGGGAATCAGATTGGAATCAAAATAATGCCGCTCCAGTAACAGCATTGTTAAATCCAAATAACTTTCCAAGATCATTAAACTATACAGTAACCGCAACAGACGGAGGAGCAAACGCAAAACCAGGACAAGACATATTCACAGCCGATTACAGCGCTACAGCAAACCCAAGAAGATCTAAACAACTATCATTTAGACTATACATGGATAAACTATATATAACAAGCGGAACAGTAAAAGAATTACAAGCAAGCTTCACAACTTTACGATTCTTACCAGACTACAATATTGCAAAAAGAGAAGATGAAAACTTTATAATGATCTATAATCAACAAAAAGACAACGCAGGATATACCCAAGAATATAACCAAGGTCTACAATTACTCTTACAAGGAATGATACCTCAACCAGGAGAAAGACACCCAGAAGAAAACTATTGGGCCATGATGAATTTATTTGATGCAAACATCAATAATGAAGAAACCTTTTGGGCTGCATTAAAAAGAACATACACCTATTACAAAGAAAGTAGCATAGGAACAACACTACGAAAACAACAAAAATCTACAGCATATTTTTATAAAAATAAAGAAATACAATTCTCTGACAAGAAAACTAAAGGAAAACCAAGAGAATATGTTGTATTCAACATCCATGACGGAAAATGCTTTTCATGCGGAAAGAAAGGCCATTATATGAAAGATTGCCCAGACAAAGAAAAATTCAAAGGATTCAACCAATTCTACAAGCGAGGAAAGGGAAAAAGATATGGAAAACCTAAGACTAAGGAAGAAGAATCTAAACAAAAATTTACTAAGGCATTTACCCAAGGTAAACCAGGAAGACCAAGAAAAGAAAGACCTGAAACTACAACCAAAGAATATACTAAGGAAGAGAAAGGAGATGCATTTGCAAGAATGATGGCAGCAAAAGCTAAGAAGTTCGAAAGAGAAAAGAATAAAGCTCTTAAAGAAAATACCAAACCTGAACAAGCAACATTTGGACAAGGAAGATATCCTAGAAGAGATAAATCTAAATTCTGTGAGAATTGCAGGACATATTCTCATAATACTGTGGACTGCTACGCTCATAGAAAAGAATTTGAAGTAGAAGACCCTATGATCCATTACGCTCAAAAACAAAGAGGATGGCAAGGACGAACTCAACAATCAAATTATAGAAATTATAAAAACTACAGAAATAACCCAAGAAAAAATAGACAAATCTATAACGCTGAAGCAATTGATAATAAAGACTTCGACGAATACCAAGGATATCAGGAATATCTCAAAGCTAAACAAGCCTATCTTGCAAGTACAAACGACTACCATAAAAAAGAAGCATCTAACCTTGAAATTCCAGAACATAGTGAAAATGAAGAAGCTCAATATTTTTAGAAGAGAGCCTGCGTGCTACTCAGGATTCACTCTCTCATAACTACACTAGTTGTAGCACAGAGTATAATCATCATAAATATTCTAAGCACAAATATATATGTAATATCGACAAATGTAAGGAATCATATCAATATAACAAATCATTAAATAAAGGACCTACTCTTCAAAACTATCTATACTCTGCCAATGAATATTCAAAATTATATTTTCCACCTCACACACGTATCAATAAAAGAAAACCTAAAGGAGCAAAAGGCTTTTACTTTGTAGCATTAGTAAATAATATACCTATGGAATTCAAACTAGATGAAGGAAGCACTAATACAATTATGGGCATAAACCATGCAAAAGCACTAGGAATGCATAATATAATAGAAAAACCAGCAACCGCAGAAGCAGTTGGAAGCAACGTACAAATACTAGGCAAAATGCTAGTAAATCTCAAAATCAATGAATATTTTACACCAAATGTAAAAATGGACGTACTAAAAACCCAATCTAAATATATTCTCCTTAGCAACAAAACACAATCAGAACTCGGTATCACTAAAGACTTTAAAAACCAAATTATCAAAATCAATAAAAAACCTGTGTTAAACCAAAGAACCTTAAATAGTCAAGCAAACGGTTACGGCAACTCATTCTATAGGACTGGAGGGCGTTATAACCTTTCTGGTTATGAAGGAATCCACGGACTGAATGAGCCCATTTTTCACCGATCTGTCTCTGAGCCTCATTATAGTTATCAGAGCAAACAAGAGGAAAAGGCGCCCAACATTATGAAAACAACTAAACGACCACAATATCAAGAGGAAAAGGTCAATATTTTGTATAAACGACAGGACATCACAAAATATCTACCCTTTGACCCCACACTAGCCAAATACTTTAAAGAACTTTCTCTGGAAAAGAATCAAAATACTTTCTGCCAGAATTATAAACAAAAAGAACTGAACCAAAACTATAAGTTCACTGAACCAAAATGAGAACTATATAAACATTTCAGTCAGGCTCACATTAACAATAAGGCATTACGTATATTCTATGAACAATGCATAAAAAATAGATAACAAAAGAAACAAATAGGCCTCACATTTAATGGAACCTGGCATGAAATTGTTGAAGCAGTCATCCAAACAGGCAGCAACCTGATCCAAACGTTCTTACAATATAAAGAACCATATCAAAAGGAAAATAATATGATGACCAAATGGATTGCATTACATACAGGAAATGCTGATGTGCAAAATGAAATTAGAATTATTGAAGGTAACAAATTAGCACAACTAGAAATAGTTATACACGCATCAATGGGATTATTTATAAGTGATAAACTCATACAGTCAAATGGTAAAATAAATTGGAAAACAGAACGTATTTCAGAAGAAATACAAAGAGCATATAACATAGGATCCAAATATTATGTATTACATATTGGAACATCCAAAGATAGAAATAAGGATGAAGTTAAACAAAACCTCGAGGAAATACTTAAAAGAACAAAGAACACTGATATAATAATACTATTAGAAAACTCAGCGTCTAGTAAATGTTATTGTGCAACTATCCAAGAATTGGATGAAATACGGAGTAGTATACGTAACGAATTTTGATACAAGAAAGATTATCAAAACAATAATAATCCGATGGATAGATTGAAAATATGTTTCGATACTCATCACTATTTTGTAGCAGGAGTTGGAAAAACTGTAGAAGAATATGAAGAAGTACTTCGCAAATATGGAAATGAAATCAAGTTGTTCCACTTAAATAATGTGACAAAACAACGCACATTAAGAGATGGCCGCACGATTAAACCAACAATATTCGGAAGTGAACAAGATGTGCACGCATATATAATGTATGGACAATTACCACAAAAAATATTTGAAACAATAGTAAAGTATGCTAGTAAAGCAGTAGTTGAAACACCAAGAAAAACAGAATTTGACTTAAAAGAACAAGTCAATGAAATAAAAATATTAAGATATTACGCTAGCGATATGATAACATCAGACAGAGAACTAGACAAAACATTACAACAAAGGTTAAAAGACCTAGATAAATGGGATCCAACGAAAGGAATGAAATATATACTTACACCACAAGATATCATTATAAATGAAGAAACACCAGTAACTGGACCAGTGGGATTTACAGAATCAGTAGCCTACTTAACAGAAACAATGGAAAGACTTGCACTAGAAAATCAAGAAAAATACTATGATAAAAAATGTGATAAAGAAGCTAAACAAATGCAAACTGAAAAACTTGGACATATGCAATATCGAATTAATTAGCTATCTAATAAAATAGCAGATAAAGTAAATAAAACACCTCCAGGAACACCTAAAACACCTAGAACACCTACTTTAGGAGGCATGATGAATAGCATCAAAAGAAATACAGAAGAAATAAAAGCAGAAATTGAGAATAATCAATCAGAAGAATTTCTGCGAGATATACAAGATCTAGCACGAGATCTTACGGATATCGAAATGAGATTCGATAATATAAATAATATGACAGCTGGAGAAGCTAAAAGATTTGTGGACACTATTAAAGGAATTAAAACAGTACCACAAGAAATATATAATGATCCAAGTATAAAAGATAAACAACGAGTTTATAAATTCATAAACTACTGGAATGACCAAAATGAAGAAAGTAAAACCTATTACAAAACTGAAATTGAGGAACAAGAAAGAAAATACTGAGGGAAAGCCAAAGAAGCGCTCGATACATCAACAGAAGAATTTAGAAAGAAAACAAGACCTGAAAAAATAATAATTACACAACAACTATTAGCAATGTCTGAAACAGACAAAGATGAAAAAGTTAGAAGTAAAGCTAATCAAAAATACATAATCTTCCTAGTGGAATGGGCATGAGAAGAAAGCTCTGAGTCAATAAAAAAAGAAATAATAACTGATCCAAAAACAGGAATATCTGAATTAGAAATAGAAACGCTAGATGAAGATATTGTGAAACATGTTACAACTAAGTTTCAACCGATATTATCAAAAGAAAGTGATAATGAAAGTGAACATGAAGACAATTATTTTCAAGATCAGTATAATGAACAAAATACTAAATTAAATGAAAAGTTTTTAAAAGAGGCACAAGCAGAACAAGCTAGTACTTCCCAAATAAAAACAAGAACTGGACAAAGTGATAGTAATATATTGGCATTAAACTTACCAAGTCCATACCAATCACTAGTTATATACCAATATAGCCCAGATTATATAGATACCACGTATAATGATCATTGGGATGATTATCAAGAAATGAAAACTGGAGATATACCAATATCTATGTAAATCGATATGACTATAAAACTAGACCAAGTCTAATTCGAGAAATACCTGATATATCTAAACCAATAGATTACTCAAGTATGAGTAATGAGGGTTACCTGAAATCCAACAAGATGAAGAAATGACTGATGCACAACCTGATGAACCTGTCACAACACAACAAGAAGTAACTCAATCCAAAGGATGGGGATTATATGTACCAAATGCGATAAAATCACCAGTACAAATGCTACTTGGAAGAAAAAGATCATCATCATCTGCATTACGAGAAAATGTAATTAAAAATCAAGCAATAAATACACCTACAAGTAGTGAAGTACCTGAGGAATTTTATAGAAAAAGACAAGACTCCTATAATGCTAGAAACACTCAATTACCTAAAGCACAATTACCTAAACAATATACGCAATATGGAGATTTACCACACCAAAAGAAATTACAACCATTGTCACTAGGAACAAAAGCATGTTTATTCAGAATTGATAGCGATGACAAAAATACAACAAATAAAGGAAAAGAGGTAGATAACATTGAAATATTCAATATAGAAATACATTCAAAATATCAACCTAGAATAGCGCAAAAAGGGAGAAAATGCATTATTCATGAAGAACTTTTACATATTCCTAACGAAATAAGAAAACATATAATACCAATATTGGTACAGGAAAACCAATATGCACGAACCAACAGTGTAGCCTAAAACCTTATACATAGACACCAGTTAAAGTAACTAAAAAAGGCAATTATCTTATACAAACACCTCTTCATATCGCTCAAAATGGAATAGTGGTACAAAACGGAATAATTAATAATTCAAAGATCAGGATAATCAATTATTCAGATAAAACAGTAGTAATACCGAAAGATACCATATCGGCAATATAGAAAAAGTTAAAAAAATATTTGATATCGATACATCCAAGAAAAATAAAGAATTTCGAGGATAAATGAAAGTTAATGAAAAGGAAAAGACTGAAAAAGAAAGACTCGAAATACTCTTAAAAAATACTACAGAACAATATAGGAACCTACTATTACCTATATTCCAGAAATATATTAATATATTCCGGAGAAAGCATGAAAAACCTACAACATACAATCAAAAAATGTTTGAACCTATAACGCTCACGCTTAATTGTGATGAAAAAGACATACCATTCAGAGATAAAGCCAGAATGCCTAGACAATACTCTGAAGATAAAATTGAACAAGCCAATAAACTCTTTGACGACCTTAGAAGACAAGAGTTTATAAGACCATCTAAAGCAGTATGGGTTTCACTATTAGTGATTATACAAAAGAAAGATGGATCATATCGTGTAGCAGTTGACTACACTAAATTAAATAAATACTTAGAAGATGATCCATATGAAATTTCTAATATAATTTGAATGTTACAACAATTAGCCCAGCATGAGATATTCTCTACATTAGATTTTACTGCAGCTTATCATCAATTTACACTAAGAGTAGAAGATAAGCCTAAAACGACCGTTTTTTTTCCCAGCAAAGGAAAATTTGAATGGAATGTTCTGCCTATGGGATTGAAAACAGCACCTGCATATATGATGAGATATATGTATGAATTATTTAGAGATTTTTCGTTCATATATTCATATATGGATGATTTAACGATTGCTAGTGATAATATTGATGAACATATTCACCATATCAAAATGGTATTTGATCGCATAGAAAAAGGGGCATGATTCTGAAACCAGACAAATGCGAATTCATGATAACAAAAACATTAATCTTGAACCATCTAGTAGAATTCAGAAAAATTCACCCTAACCAAGTCAAAATTAAAGAAGCTGAGAAATTAAAGCCACCTACTGATGTAAATAGAGTAAGGAGATTTACTGGATTTATGAACTATTTTAGGCGATATATTCAGAAATTTGCACAAATAGCTCAACCGATATATAACTTGTTAAAGAAAAATGTTCAATTTGAATGGACCAAAGAGTGTCAAGATGCGTTTGACTTACTGATTAAAAAAGTAACAAATGCTATAACTTTAACCTATCCAAAGAAAGGCTATCAACTAATTCTAGAACTGACGCATCAAATGACGGAATTAGCGCAGTTTTAAAGCAAGTTAACCCCAATTTAGCTCATTATAAAACAAGAGAAGCACGAGCTAAAGGAGCTAAATATGAACCTACTAAATTTGAAGAAGAGATCATCGAATTTGGATCAAAATCGCTTACACCTACTCAAAGACTATGGGGCTCAACTCAGAAAGAACTGTATGCGATATACTATTATTTTACTAATTGGCAACATTATATTGGAAATAAACCCATAATAGTACGAACTGATAACACAAGGATATCTGACGCAACTGGAAAAATGATACGAAATGATACCATGCAAAAATGGATAATCAAACTCCAAGACTTTCACTGGACTGTAAAAAGAATTCCAGGAAAGGATAATCATATAGCAGATTGGCTCAGTAGACAAATGAGTACCAATGAAAATGGAGAACAAATTGTAACGCTAAAAATAGGAATAAAAGATAAAGTAAAAGAAGTACCTAGAAAGGTCAAGACTGGAAATTCAGCTATAAAACCGCCCAAAGTTCGCACGGCCCAAGCACTGACAATCGTTAATCAAGCTTAAATAAAAATGAAAATACAAGTACTACCATACTATCGATTAAAGAAAATCTTCAAAGAAAAGGAAGAATGTTTAACCTACCTTAAAGAAAAACTGATCATACCGCATAAATTAGTATGTATTGGATGCGGAAGAGATATGAAGATTAAGAATGAACTATTTGAATGCCCAAATAGGAATTGCTGAAAGAAAATATCAATCTACAATGGAACCATGCTCATGAAAAGCAGATTACTATGTAACAAACTCCTTGAACTAGGATATTTATGGCTTATCAAGATGAGTCATGGATCGATAGTCAAGTTCACAGGACTTGCTAAAACAACTGTCACGCAATGGACACGCATATACAGGAAAATGATTACACAAGAAATTAAAGAAATGGATACCAAAATAGGAGGTCCTGATATCATAGTTGAAATAGATGAATCTCTATTTTGGAAAACAAAAGAAAATGAAACCGTATAGGTATTTGGAGGAAAAGAAAGAACTCCACAAAAGAAGATATTCGCGACAATCGTAAACGATCGATCACAGGAGACTTTACTTTACTATATCTGGAAGTATATCCATCCCGGATCTATAATATATTCGGACATGTGGAAAGGATATACCAATATCTATGAAAGATTAGGAATGCAACACCACACTATCAATCACAGACACAGGTTCAGTGCGTGGGAATATGATGAAATAACAAATGATATTAAAGTCTATTACACTAATGGCATTGAAGCCATATGGCATGTATTAAAAGACGCGATCCCAGTAAGAAATAGAAAGAAGGAAGATCTACCATTTCACCTATCAGAATTCATATGGAGAAGGCAGATAAAGGAATCTGGAACGGATCTGTGGGAAGCGTTGATCGAATGCATATGTGATAGCAACACACTTCTTGATGAGGAAACAATAGAAAAAAATGTTACTGAAGATTTGTAAGCGGAAATGCAGATCTAAGATAAGAAACTTCTATTTAAGACACTTGATTCTAACTTCAAGGGATATCCAGAACATATCGGATAAACTTAAAGAACCCTCAAAACAAGAAGACAAAGAAGAAAGAAATAATCTACCAAATCTTACTTACTATTAAAGAAATAACGAAAGAAAATGTCTAACAATAACGGAAATAACAACCAATTCAACACTAATGAATCCAATGGATGGACTTAACAAGGACCCAACTATTGTCAAGACTGCGATAGTCATGTTAGAGATCCTGAGATCCATGAGTGCAGACCAGTAATTAGGAGACAACCAGTACCCCGCATCACTAGGGTAATCCCATTAATCATAGAACTCCAGTCGTTTATTTTGGAGCATGTGACAAATGCGGATCAAGGACTGACCTCCGAAGACATAACTGCACCAAAAAGAAGCCTATTAAAGAAATTACTTGCGAAGTCTGTAACAAGAAAGGACACCTTAACAGGAAATGCCCTCAGAACCAATGTTGGATCTGTAAAGAATTCGGGCATAGGAAAACTGAGTGCCCTCAATATTATGCAGACACTAGGCCAAAAACTATCCTAAGGAGAAGTACTCCTAACCCCCGAGAAGAAGAAATTCCTACAGCAGGACCCTCACGAACCTCTGCAGGATCGACATGTAATCTTTGTAACACCGATCACAACGAAAGAACATGTGACTTCGCGGAAGCACTAGCAACATTTGACAAAAGTCAATGTGCATGTGGATATACTAATGAAAATGATGTTTATCATTGCAGCGAATGCCATAGAACTTTAGTGGGACAAGCATGTCTTTATTTATTAAATGGTTACTACCAGGACGTTGAACAAAGGGTAGAACCAAGAAGTTATAATGAAAGATATTTCGACAAAACTCTTGTATGCGAAATCTGTTATAGGAATTATACTGAAAAATTACCTATTACAGATGAAAGAAGTGCTCAATATGCCAAAGGAATTGGGAAAAATCAACTAGTAGAATGCTACCTTTGCAAGAAACAAGGCTGGAAGAGCATTTTAAATGTGATTCTTTCCAACATTACTTTTGTACATATAAAGAGAAGATAGGGTATAACACCCATTATCTTTATGGATTCCAACCTATGGATACCAGAATGTACTAGTATGTCCAAACCACTACTAGAAACATGCACTATAAAGACATACGCATAAATGAATCAATAATCATAAGAATTGTCCAGCACCTTAAGGATACACCAGTAACTAGGTGGAATGAAGCATTGATTCTAAGAAGGCTAAGGATAGCCACAAGAGAAATGACAACAGATGTGTATAACTACCAACCAAGAAATGCACATTTCGATAATTGGGAAAATATAGAAACAATATATGATGTCAGGATAAACACCCCACAAGAAGCCAATGACCATATGGCAAGAAGACAAATGGAAATGTCGTACTTTGCGAAACTTGCCTCATGCCAAAAGGGCCTGATACCCTTTTAGCAGGATTATGTTGCGAATATTTCTTAGAACAAAAACAAACCCACGAACCATATCAAGATTATGAAGCAGAAAGAAGAATCGAAGAATGGGAAAAGAAAATATATATACACCATATCGATTCTATGAGGGATATGGTATAATGCCAATAAAATGCAACAACTGTGTTATTTTACAAGGAAGAATAATAGAAGCTGATAGACAGAACAGACAAAAAGAAGTCCAGCTACCAAATGTAGATATAACAATTCCTTGTGAAGAATGTAAAGAAAGAAGCATAAAAGAAGCGTCACGATTTAGAAAAGTGAAGAAAGCTACTGTTTATAGCGAAGCATTAACAGTTGTTTAAGAAGCAGGACCCAGCAAAGCTATTACCCCTTCTATCAACATAGAATTAGCAGAAACACCACCTCGCAATATGACACCTGTTCAGCAACGACCATTGAGTAAACTTTCTGAAATAACTGAAGAAAAATCCATAGAAGTAATCTTGGACTCTGAAAAACTACAACCATTTGAACCATTATTACCTCAAGAAAATATAGAAGAAATAAACAATAAACCTGAACCAACAAGAAGTCTTGAGGATAGGTTTAATGAACTAGAACAAATTTTCAGAAGACTAAGCTTACCTATGGCAGGAACCAACTTAATTAATATACAATCGTTAACAAGAAGAATCCAAATGATGGACAACTGCATAGTAAACCTCCAATTGGGAATAGCTGATTTAAAAGAAGAAAATCGCTAGTTGAAAAGAAAAATCAACAATTGGAAGACGAAGCTATAGAAAATAGTGTATCAAATTATAATCTCGCTATGAGAAAGAAAAGAACTGCTGATAGAGAACTAGACTATGCATTTTTAAGGGTACCTTTTGACAACCCTCAAATGCCAGAAGCGTTAAGGAATGTAGCAGAAATGGACTCATTTTCACGACAAAATCATACTACAGAAGAGAATTAGTGCAAGACGAAAGATCATCTGATGGAAATGATGAAACAGGAGATGAACAAGATGTGATTATCGAAGATTGACTATCATGGATAAACTTAAATCTTATTTACTTATTCATTTATTTTATATTTTATACTTTATATTATAGTATTGTAAATCAAAATATGTCTATTTATTAAAGAAGTACACAGGGCGTGTCATATCTAGGAAGGACACGACTGTGGTGTGCGATAGATGGAGCACCCACACTAAGAATGATAATTACTATAAGTGGCCTAGACAATCATGATTTACAATATATAATTATAATTAACTAATATTTAATCTGATAGAAGTCAATCACATGAATATTCGAAATCACAATCTCCCCTATGAATTAAAACTTATTTAAACACAGATAAAATCCTCAGAAAGCAGCATGAAGTTGAAAAGACTTCATAAGCACCATAAAAGAGCTACTAAATCTTGTAATTACTGCAGAGCAAAACACTTGCGCTGTATTAAAAACAATATCACTTGTATCAACTGTGAAAAACAAAATGTACCTTGTGAAGACTCATTCAAATATCGTAAAAGAGGACCAGATCCTTTTGAACACAACAATAGATGAGACGAAACCAAAGAAATTCACAAAGAAGTAATTCACACCCAGTTCCAAATTACGCACAAATAAGAATCCATTAACAAGGATTAATATCTCAAAGACTCAGACAACAAAGATTTATTCTTCAATACTTACAAAATACCGAAAGAGGATTATTAACACTTGAAGAAGCCATTGGAAGACAACATAGAACCCAAGGCAACGTCCTTTTAAATGGCCAAGGAATAATAAATCAAGCAGCAATTGTAACAATACAAATAAATGCAGCATTCTTTGCAAACCAAAATAGAATCAATAATACTGATGCAGTACAAGAAACAGTTACTTTATTGAATAATTTATACAGAAATAATACAGAAATACAACTCCAAGAAACTATACGAGGAGTTAGAGCAAAACAACTGGATTATAATATCCATCATTACTAAAGAAGGCTTTAGTATAACCTCAAGAGGGGGCAGAATAACGTCATTTTTCTAATATAAATTGCTTAAATGACCAAAAGAAGCAGGAAAAAGAATCCTAACAGAAGACATAAAAAGAAATTAGTAGCAAAAATCCCAAAGCAGCTAAAAGAAAGTATTACACCCGAACACGCTAAATTTAATTATCAGTGGAATTTTATACCAAGACTCAGAAATACTCTTAGGAAATTTATTAAACCTACTGAAGAAATTCTTACGCAAAGACCCATTGAAGAAGTACAACTCAACATTGAAGTCACCGTTAAAGAATTAATTTCACGTTGTTCACCAACAAGTAACCATAGATTAGGACAAACATTAGTAGTATTACAACAAACACTGGAAGTCAACGGTTTGATACCAAACGATACCGCTATATTTGTTCACGAACAACAACAAAGGTAAGCTGAATATATTTTCTTACTAACTGCAACATACCAACAAATAGGAGCTATTAAGTGGAAACTTATTAGAGCAACAGAACAAGGGCTCATACCATATTTCATAACACAAATAATTGTACACGGAGCAAACTCCTTACAAGGAATTTTAATTAACGAAGGAGCTAACTTTGTACAAGGAAGAGATATAATCAATTCAGAAGATGAAGAATTACATTTCAATAAGCATTTACGGAATGGGACAAATACCAGAAGATAGTACTTTCAACTATACACCAATTTTCAACAAAGAAGAACCCACTGAAATAAAAGTAATACCAAAAACTGAATATAGTTCGATATCAACAAAATATAAAACGTTATATTTACAGCATCTCAACAGTACAATATATCAAATATTTACACATTTACCAAAAGACACAGACATCATTTCAGTATTTAAATCACAAATAACAGCTCGAATATCTGTAATACCAGACAGATATATATTTGGAAAGGTTATATTACGGATATTCTCAACAGACATACCACCTCACGAAGTCACAACATATTATATACCACTCAAGCAGAAAAGGCATTACATCCTTACGGCTTATTAAAAGAAGAAATCAAAGAAGACGCATACTATTGTGTTACCATTTCAGATAAAGACCCACTGCAAATAATAGCACACCAAGGAACACCTGGTATCAAAATAAAAATCTATAAGGACACCAATAACCAACCATTTACTAGGAAATACTATTACGTTATTGCATTATTTGACAATCTACTCGAAGACGAAGTAGCCATCAAAATAGATATTTGGCACTAATACATTTACATTAAAAGCATAGTTCAAACCATTATAGCTTAGATGCCACTTTGCAGTAACTGTAAAGTAATTAAAGAAACAGATAGCTTTGGAATAAGCAAGAAAACCAAAAGACAATATAAGTGTTGTAATAATTGTAGAGTATACCTCAACAACCCTAAAGCAAAAGAATACAGAAAACTGAAATACCAAAAAAAATCTATCGAAAAGAGAATACAAAAACTTGAAAAGTTTATACAAGAAAATCCTGATCACGGCACAAAAACATATAAGTGCACAAATTGTAGAGAATACAAAAAGTACTCACAATTTGGATTAGGACAAAGAGGAATATGTCCCAAATGTGCAGATTGTAGAAACAAAAGAAAACCTTATTTTGAAAAGCATTTCAAAAAGAAACAAGAATCAGGAGCATATAAAGGACAATACTTAATACGAAAAGCAAAAGAACTTCAAACCCAAAAATGGAAATCGAAATCGATGAAAGAACGCGACAATGTTCAAGATGCAGACAATACCGACCTATCTTTGAATATAGAGGACTTACCGAAACCTACGAAATGACTTTCTACAACAATTGTGCATATTGTAGAAGAAATAACCAATTAAAAGACAGACGATTAGTACAAGTTGTTATATTCAGAAGAGATTCAACAAGAGGAATACAAATTATGTTATCACAAAGAATATATCCCGATAAACCATATTTCAATATGATGCAAGGAACCGGAGGAAAAGTAAACGTCTATACCAATAACAATGGACATGAAATTTTAGAAACAGAAGAAGATGCAGCAATGCGTGAAACACTTGAAGAATCAGGAATAATTCTTGAAGAAGAAAAATTACAGAAGATCTGGAGTGAAACAGTACCATCACAACTTGAATGGACCGCTCGAAGATGTAACGTCCAAGATGCAACGTATAATGTTACACTCTTGATATTTATATATCCATGGGATTGGATACAAGAACCGATAGCAACGGAGTCAGATAAATCATCTGACTGGACATGGCATACATTTCAGGAAGTCATATTTATGAACCTGATACCTATGCTACAAAAGAACCAAGACTTCATATTTCAAGAAATTGGAAAATATTTCAATTACTGTGAAATAGAATCACTTGATGAGCAAGAAGAAAATGATATATCACCATTAACGGAAAAAGAATTTAATACCTTTAAAAAGAAGACAGAAAAAGTAACGACAAAAGAAATAATTGCTATTGAAAAATACAAGAAAGGTGTAACACTCGAAATAAACAGATTACGGGGAAGACTTACCAGAATTAATAAGTATCTTAATAACTATTACGGAAGAAAATACTTACAAATATTCGATTTTCAAGATAGAAATAAAGTAGCAGAAAAAGTAAACTGCCTTCCGACATTAGAAGAAATAAGGCATAACGCACCAACCGAATACAGTAAAATTCAAAATAACGTATACAGATATACAGTACATGAAACCGGAGACAAGAAGAATATCTTACGCCAACTGACTGAAAATCCGAACAATTAAAGACTATCTTAACGAAGATCAAGCATATGCCGCTACGATAGATCAGCTGGCACTATCTTACTCGAATTATCAGTTAATCTGATAATCACCGGCAAAATCATCCGGCCACGTAGATCGATGCCTCAACCGTCGCTAGTCAAGATTTTCAGGGGCGTTACATCTGAATTTTGATATTTTGACTGGAAGACATAATTTCGGACATTAAACGCATAAAAGTATAGTTATCCGATTAGATCGGATTTTATGTAAGATTTAACCTTAATTTTGGTGAAATTAAAATGCTGTATCATGTAGTACATGTACGTATGTAGTACATATGCAAAAATATATATGACAGTACATACTTTCGCGACCAAGGTCAATACATATTAAAAAAAAAAAATTATGGCAAACGTACAAGAAGAATGGCTTAAAAAAGCTATTGACGAAAGACATATTAATTATATTGAATATAATAAATTTACAAATCCTGTTGTAATCGGTATTGGAGGTTTTGGAAGTGTTTTTAGATACGAGTGGAGAGACAGTGGTTTAACAGTTGCTCTTAAATGTCTTAAAGCTGATACAATTGTCGACGAAAGTATCATTAAAGGTTTTATTTATGAGGTATTATTTTATTTTACTAAAACTTTAACGGCATCTTATAACAGAAAAATAACTTTTTATAATTCATGCATATAATTAGCTTAAACTATTGCGAAGTGTTTCTAATCATCAAAACGTTATTTCATTTTATGGAGTAACGAAAGGTAAACAAGCAATTTTTATTTTGAAGTATAAATACAGTAATAATATATTAACCAAAAACACTGTATTGTTAAATTGAATAAATAGATCGCAATGGATTTTATAATATGGTTTTACAATATGCTGACAACGGAACTTTACGAGAATACTTAATGACAAATTTTTCAGAATTGCAATGGACAGATAAACTATACATGGCTAAAGAAATAGCACTCGGCCTTTTATACTTACATGATAATAATATTATTCATAGAGATCTGGTAAATATAGTATTATCTATAGTTTACATATATTGTTTATCAATTTACTAATTTACTAATGCATAATTTAATTACTAATTTAATGTTTTAGCATTCGAAAAACATCTTAATTCATCAAAGACAACCAAAGATTACAGATTTCGGACTATCAAAGCAGATTAATGAAATTACTTTGAACTCAAATGCTCATGGAATGCCTGCATATGTCGAACCTCAATGCCTTGTTAATGACAAATATAAACGTAATATAAAATCTGATGTCTATAGTCTTGGAGTAATTCTCTGGGAAATTTCAAGCGGAAGACCACCATTTTCATCCTTTGAATCAGTACTTTCTCTTACTGTTCATATTTATAAGGGAAATAGAGAAGAACCTATGGAAGGTACACCATTTCAATATATCCAACTTTATAAACAATGTTGGGATAACAATCCTGACAATCGACCAGAAACAAGATTAATTTTTGATACTTTAAACCAAATTAATCCTAACGAAACGTTGAGTCAACATCATCTTATTGAAGCATCAGCTCAATTTTTTGAGAATTTGAAAAAGGAAGCACATGAATTTTTTAAGCAAGGCAAATTTCTCAAAGCTTTAGAACTTTTTGAGGTAATACTCAAAAACTGTCAGATAAGTCCTAAAGACCAAGTAAAAGCTACAGCTTGGGATCTTTCTCGCAAATGTGGATTTGAAAATTTCAATGAGTTAATAAGGGCACTTCACAAGAACACCACGCTGACTTCATTGAATCTTAGTTCAAATGAACTTGGACTATTCGGAGGAGGGCAGTTATCAGAAGAACTTCTTTAATTCTTAAAAAAAATAATCTTGGTTTAAAAGGAGGAAAAGCATTATCAGAAGTACTTTGCAAGAACACAACGCTGACTTCTTTGGATCTTGATTCAAATGAACTTGGATCAAAGGGGGGAAAAGCATTAGCAAGTGCACTTTGCAAGAACACCACACTTACTTCCTTAAATCTTGAAAATAATAATCTTGGATCAGAAGGAGGAGAAGTGTTAGCAGATGCACTTTGTCGTAATAACTCACTAACTTTTTTGAATATTCGATCAAATAATCTTGGATTAAGAGGAGGATACGTATTTGTTGAAGTTCTTTGCAAGAACACCACACTAAAAAATTTAGATATTCGTGACAATAATCTTAAGGGAGGAGAAGCAATAGTAGATGCACTTTGTAAGAACACTGCACTAACTTCTTTGGGTCTTCGTTCAAATGGACTTGGATCAAAAGAAGTAAAAATATTAACCGATGCATTTTCCAACATTACAACGCTAACTTTCTTGGATCTTTACAATAATAATCTTGGATCCGAAGGAGGAAAAGCATTAGCAGATGCACTTTGTAAGAACTCCACACTATCTTCTCTGAATCTTGAAGATAATAATCTTGAATTAGAAGGAGGAAAAGCATTAGCGGATGCACTTTGCAAGAACTCCACGCTAACTTCTTTGAATCTTCGTTATAATAAACTTGGATTAGAAGGAGGAAAAGCATTAGCAAGTGCACTTTGCAACAACACCACACTTACTTCCTTAGATCTTGAAAATAATAACCTTGGATTAGAGGGGGGAAAAGCATTGGCAAGTGCACTTCGCAAGAACACCACTCTTACTTCCTTAAATCTTAAAAATAATAATCTTGGATCAGAAGGAGGAGAAGTGTTAGCAGATGCACTTTGTCGTAATAGCTCACTGACTTTTTTGAATATTCGATCAAATAATCTTGGATTAAGCGGAGGATACGTATTTGTTGAAGCTCTTTGCAAGAACACCACGCTAAAAAATTTAGATATTCGTGACAATAATCTTAAGGGAGGAGAAGCAATAGTAGATGCACTTTGTAAGAACACTGCACTAACTTCTTTGGGTCTTCGTTCAAATGGACTTGGATCAAAAGAAGTAAAAATATTAACCGATGCATTTTCCAACATTACAACGCTAACTTTCTTGGATCTTTACAATAATAATCTTGGATCCGAAGGAGGAAAAGCATTAGCAGATGCACTTTACAAGAACTCCACTCTTACTTCCTTAAATCTTAAAAATAATAATCTTGGATCAGAAGGAGGAAAAGCATTAGGAGATGCACTTGGCAAAAACGCCCCACTGGCTGTTTGGAATATTTATCAAAATGATTTTCAATTTATATTAGAATCAAATAATTCAAATCTTAAAATTATTATTAATTTAATGTAAATCATAAATTAATAGTTGTACTGTATATTTCTAAGTTAATAAATGTTGCGGATGATCGTGAAATTGGATTATCGTGAAATCCACGTGATCTCCGTATCATCGGATTTCCTAAAATTTTCGTAAATCGTGTAAACAATCGATCTAATCGATCTACATTACGTAATCAAAACAATCGAATGCTATAACCGGGGGTCCAATATATGCCTATATGTCTGCATTCTTGATACTGTATCTATATATAAAAGACCATCTAACTGTATCAAAAAGGCGACCCTAACCCTAAACATGAGGCAAAAATTTTTTTTGTTAGTGATTTTATAGACTCTAACCTTAAACACAAGGCAAAATTTTTTTTTTTTGTTAGTGGTTTTATAGACTCTTTTTTGCCTCGTGGTTAGGGTTAGGTTAGGTCGCCTTTTTGATACAGTTAGAAGGTCCTTTATATATAGATATCAAGAATGCGATTTATGCAGCATATAGGCATACCGACCAGTTATAGCATTCGATTGATTACATAGTGTAGATTGATTAGATCGATTGTTTACACGATTTTCGGAAATTTTAGGATACGGAGATCACGTGGATTTCACGATAATCCAATTTCACGATCATCCACGACAATAAATAAAATTAAAATTAATAGTTATTAAAAGTATTAAAGTTAGTAAATTGTAGTATGTGTTTGTGTGTAGGGGGAGGGGGAAAAAAGAGAGAGAGAGAGAGAAAAAGAAAACTATGTTATTAGTAAAAACAATAATTTTAATAGTCAATATATTGCATATATTCTATTATCTAATATCAATACAAATTATGTATATTTAGTATATAATTACAAAGTTCTTATTTTATATTTATTTAAATATAAGTTAATGAACTACATCTAATATAATTTATATTCAGTATAAGGTGTACTAGTTAGTTATTTAAAAATAATTAAATTAAACATATGATATTTTGACAAACAGTTTTTAAACACATGCAATTAAGCAAGTTAAAAAACATAGCTGTTGTTTAAGCTCAATTAATTGTTTTATTTTGATTTAATAAGCAAGAAAATTGATTTTATGCTTTTTAAGATTTTAATTAAGTAGGTTTTTATAACGTAAATAGATTGGTTTTTAAGATTAATAAAATAAATTCAAGATATATTTAGGATTACAATATCATAATTTTTATTTTTTTAGAATTGTATTTGAATAGGTTATTAAATATAGGCTGTCTCATTAACAGTGATACAACACATATTAATATAGTAAGTTAAAAATATTTATAAATAATATTTTGTTTAATTATTGTTATTTTAAATATATCTTTTGGGAAAGCATATATTATAATATCAAGCTACAAATATAAATTTATGTATATAAATTAAATATTTTTTATTATTAATATACAATAATAGATAGTTTTTATATTTATTAAATTTTAAACTTTTTTTTTTATTATAAAACTTTATTTTTTTATACAAAAAAATAAATCTGATTATATTTTGTATATATAATAAAATTTTTATAAAATTTAAAAAATTTTTTATTAACATAGTTTATAGGCTAAAAACTAGTAAATAAAATAAAATACTAATTTTTAGTATACTATATACATATATGACAAATTAATAAAATTTATAATTAATAAATTTTTAGTTGATATCAGTTTAAAATTAGAATTTAAAGGATCATTTTTTATATATATGTATAAAAAATTATTTAATCTAAAAATATATAGATTTTTAACTTTTTTAATCTAAAATAAGCATTATTTTTACTATATAAATTAGTTATTTTTATATTAGTAAATTAGTTTAAATTAGTATTAAAATTATACTATAACTTTTTTTTTACATAATAATCTTATTTGAAATTTTGCAAATTTATTCTTAATAGCTATACCAAGTAATTTGTAAAATAGCACCAAAATATACTTGATTCTAATTAAGTAAATTTTAAAAATACTAGAAATTTTAATTTTTTTAATTTTTTTATTTTAAAAATTAAGCAACTTTAAAATTTTTTTAAAAAATATTCAACCAATAATTTATAGAATATTTTTATAAATAGATTATATATATGCTTAAATATTATATATATATTTTTTAAAATTTTAATTTTTTAAAAATCAAACCTTTATTATATAGAAACTTTAAAGTATTAATTTCTTGTATCATGCCTAATGAGACGACCCATAATTAGATTTAAAAAAATTTTATTAGATGGATTAGTATAAATATTAAATTTTTAATTTTAGACTTTATAATTTTTAAATCTTAATTAGAAATTAAAACTTTGCTAAACTTTATATTTATTAATTTACTAATGCTGTTTTTAGTAACTTATCATTTAGAGCATATTTAATTTATCAAAGGTTGTGGGTTTGGGTTAGGGCAGTGTCATTAATCACCTAATTATTTTTTATCAGAGGCCTACACCCTCTTTTTTAATATACAAATAGTTAGGTTCTTATATATAATTTTACCTTTTTTGACCCCCTAAAAAATCACCTGATTTTTGTCACTCCCCTTACAAAGCAAATAAATGAGCTATTTATAACTTCAAACTTAATTACTTATTGAAATATCTTTTGTTTACAATTAAAAATACTAATAAATCTAGTAAATTAATTAAAATATTATATAAATTGCAAAATTCTAAAGTTAATTACAGATATCAAAAAAAAAATTTTTTTATATAAGGTAAAAGAGAGTAATTTGGTGAAGAGGAGTAATTTGGCAAATTTTAATATCTTATAATCTAATAATTAGAATCAAATAGTTTTTATACTATTCAATTCATCTCGATGAGACAAATTGAATAGTACCAAGCTTGTCTGTTTCTGACCACTAGGTACAAGATATTTGTAATTATTTGTTATATTTATACTTTGTCAAATTTCCCTTAAGGATCACTTTGGTGCAATATATAATCGATTATATTTTGTGATCTAGTAATCAGAATTGGACAAACTTTATGTTATTCGATTCATCTCATTGAGATGAATCGAATGGTATAAAAATTATCCAATTCAGACTACTGGATTACATGAGATACCATCAATTTGCCAAATTACCCCTATTTTCTAAAATTAAAGCTTTTTGATACAATATATAATTTATTTAATATCACTTTAAAACAAGATATTATATTGCTAATTTTTTATAAAAATAATTCTAAATCATATATAAAGTTTAATGAAAAATAAAAATTTTTTTAATATTAAAATAAAAAGTTTTTATATTAGTTATGTTAACTTCGCCAAATTACTCCTTTTTACCTTATAATATAATTGTTAATTCTACATTTTACAAGTATAGAAATGTATAATTACTAAAGTTATTAATAATTAGAAATTTACAATTTTATACTTGTAGAATTATAAAAATTATACCAATTCTAATGCAGAATTATAGAATTACTAAATTTAGGGGTCGTCTAAAGCGGAGACAAATCATGTAATCAACTGCCAATTAAATTATAGAATTTTGATAATCTTCGACGAAGCAAAAATGAAAGAGAAGCGAAAACCTTGAAAAATACAAAAAATGGCAGTCTAAACCTATAATCAAAAATGTCGGGAAGGCAATTTTGCTTATATATATTTATCTAAAACCTAATCTAACTCTAATATAGGATGACCCTAACCCTAAAGTCAATGAAAAAATTATTAAATATGAGTTGTCTCCACTTTAGATGTCCTCTAAATTTAGCAATTCTTAAACTTGTTATATCTAAAGAAGCAATTTATCTAAAGTAGTACCTAGCTAAAACTATGTCTTTAAAATTAGATTTTTATAAATATTAAGCTATAATTTTAGCCAGAGCACTACTTTAAATATATAAAGAAGCTATTTTATATATATATAAAGTAGCTACTTTAAATATAAAGTAGCTACTTTAGATAAGTTACTACTTTAAATATCACAATTATACCGTATTGTAAAAATATATATCAATTTTAGAATTATTTCTACAAATGTAAAATTAATTTTTCTGTACTACTAGTAATAGCCTATTATGGTAGTTTTCAAATTAATATAATTAGGAAAGTACCATTTATTAGCTGATTTTTTAGAAGGTGAGGGGTAGAGCAATTATCAGGTCCTATATATAATATAATATATATAATATATATAAATATATATTTCCCCTTATAATAAAATTGTCATCTAGTCACGTGTGTCTGTTACATTTTTACCAATCATTTTGCATGTGCGAAAATTGAATGGCATAAATGGTACTGATCACATGCTAATGACCCTTTATGTCATAAAGTATCTATATTATTTCTATTTATTTATTTTTTTGAGTTCGTGCGCTTTTAGAAAAACGTGATCATAGTGTGGGAAAATAATACATATTGATGTATTAATAATGACGACAGATTGCAAATCTAATATAATTTGCTTACCGATTTTATCTATATCTCTGCAATCTATCTATTCTCCGTTTAAACGTTCTTGATTGGTCGTATCCAAAAAATGTGACCAAACATGGGAAAGCTAACAGAAATACGTAGTAGGTAATTATATCATTTTTTATTAAATATCATTTGAATGCTTTGCTATTTTTAATTTGCTAAACTATAATTAGGCCGTGGGAAACTTCAAAATAAGATAATCATTGCGACATTTGATCATTTGCATGTTAATGCGTAATGTCGTAATAGGTTCATAATTTGTCTTTACTATGAATTAATGATCTGTTGTCTCGATTGTTTTTTTAAAAAATCAACATTCGTTCATTATGCACACTTTGTATCTTTCAGATTTAGAAATTGCTTCCGTTCTTATACACACTTTGTATCTTTGAAATTAGATTAACTGAGATATGGATAATGAACGTACGATATTAGAAACATGATAGTTAGTAATACGTTAGTATTTTTTTTCTTTTTTTTTCAATACAATACCAACCTTTCGCGCGATAATGAACGTGGTATGATAGTAGAAGCATAATGGTTTGGGACGTAGCAAGATAGTTAATAGCACAGTAGTGTCATTTTTTTTTATATATACAATACTAACGTTTCTTTTTTCTTTAGAACAGAACATAGCACGATAACGAACATAGCACGATAATAGAAGTATGATAGTTCGGAGCATTAGTAACATGTAATATTTTTTATTTTATTTTTTTTTGTATAATTATACACAGTACTAACGTTGCTTTTTTTTTTCTTTAGAACCGAACGTAGCAAAATAATGAACGTATGATAGTAAAAGCATGATAGTAGGAACAAGATGCTTTGGGACGTAAAAAGATAGTTAGTAGCACGATAATATATATATATATTTTTTTATACAGTACTAACATTTCTTATTTTCTTTAAAACAGAACATAGCACAATAGTAGATGGTAGAGGCATGATAGTTCGGGACATTTAATTTTTTTTTTTTTATGTACAGTACTAACGCTTCTTTTTTTCTTTAGAGTAGTGCGATAACGAACGTACGATAGTAGAGGCATGATAGTTCGGGACATAACAAAATAGTTAGTAGCACAGTATTATTTTTTTACTGTAATACAGTACTAACAAGCATGATAGTTCGGGACGTAGCAAAATAGTTAGTAGCATGATAGTTAGTATGGGGCATGTATGATAGTCAAGACATTAGTAACACGGTAGTATTTTTTTTCTTTTTTTTTTTTGATACAGTACTAACGTTTCACGTGATAACGAACGTAGCATTAGTGTTACAAGCCGGCTGAAGCAGCCACGGCTAAATTGGCTTAGCCAACTAAGCCAGCTGATGCAATATGATCGGCTGGCTAATATGGCTTAAGATCACATGATTATTATAACATAATTTAGGCCAGGGTGTTTAATGCTGAGTAATTACATGTAATTTTACGATTCAGAAAATTAAATTTTTATCACAACATACATAAAGTACAGAAGTAACAGAGTTACAATAATTCGGTTAGTATTATTGCATTATTTGATTTGAATGTACGACCCGAATTGAATCACCGAAAATTTGATCTAAGAACTAAATGTCATGTGTTCAAAATTATTTAATGAACCTTACTCAAAATTAAACAAAGTTACATAATTGACATCCCTACTTAAGGTTGCGAAAAAAATTAACAGCCGTTTAGCCGATATTTTTATCGGCTGGTTAAGCCAGCCGATAAAAACCTTACGGCTTGTAACACTACGTAGCATAATAGTAAAAGCATGAAAGTTCGGGACGTAGCAAGATAGATAGTAGCACGGTGGTTAGTATGGGCATGCATAATAATATGGGGCGTAGCATAATAGTTAGTATGGGATTTAGCATGATAATTGGGACATAACAGAATTTTAAAAAATCATGTTTTCATTATTGGCACTTTCTATTATTGAAAGGGCGCCAGCGGCGCCCCAAAACACTTGTATATATATAATATTATATATATATAATTTTTAATATTAAATAATTTTTGATCTAATAGTCTATTTTTATGATTTAACTATCAAAATGTTCGCCTCAGTGAGACAATTCTAACAAGCCCAAAATCATTAAATTCCAATCACAGGATCCCAAGATCAAAAAAAATTTGTATTCTATAAACAATTAATAATTAAATTGGAGTTTATATATTATATATAATTATATATGATACAAATCTTTGTCGATCTTGGTTTTGTAATTAGAATTTAATAATTTGGGCTTATTAGAATCATCTTACTAAGATGAACATTTTGGTAGCTAAATTATCCAAAATGGACTAGTGGATCAAAAGTTATTTAATATTAAAAAAGTTTACTTAGTAATTTTAAAAATTACTATTAAAATTACACAAAATTTAAATAATCTTGGGATTCTGTAATTGGATTTTAATGATTTTGGGCTTGTTAAAATCGTCTCACTGAGATAAACATTTGAGTAGTTGAATCATCCAAAACAGACTAGTAGATCACAAGTTATTTAATATTTAATATATATATATTATTATTAAATTTTAACTAATCAAATGCTCAGAAAAATTATCAGGTAGGGGGTGGGGTTAGCCACTTAGTAAAACCCTAATCAGCTAATAAATGGCACTCCTCTTAGCAAATTTCATATATATAAAAAATCAGAAATCTAGGAAATATACCAATATATGATTGGCAAAAAAATTATTTTTAGCTAATTACATATTACAGTAGTATTGTTTTTAGATTTCTAAAAAACCCCAAAATATATATAGATAGATAAGGTAACTTTTAAATTTTTTATTAATTGCTATATGCAAGACTTTTTTATAAGATCAGACGCAAAATTTATACCTTACAATAAAAAATTAAAAAAATATGCAAAATAAAATTCTAATCTTAATTATAGTATAAAATTTTATATAAGCTATAGCAATATATAAAATTATATTAGAAAAATTTTATAGTGCAGATTTGTACAGATTTTAAAAAAGTTAATTATAAAAATCAGCGACTCTATAAATGTCAGTAAAGCAAAAATCTTTAAAATTTAAAAATTTACACAAATTATTAAGCAATAAATTTTAATGTATCTGCATTAGTTCTGTATTACAATTATCTAATTACCACTTTGCTATAACAATAATATAAAGCGATTTAATAAAATTTTATTTTTTATTTATTATAAACAATTCTCTAACAAATTGAGTCAATTATATTTATAATCTTCAATTCTATAGCAAATAATCAATAAAATACTAGTGATAATACAATACTAAAAAAGGGGGATGGCTAAAGCCATGTACCCATATGATTTTTTGAAATTTTAGTTAAAAATCATATTAGAGACTGTTTAGCATTAGGGTCAGGTTTAGAGTTAGGACTATATAGATAAAATTACCTTCCCGACATTTTTTATTAATAGCCCAAGGTAGGTTTAGAATGCCGTTTTTATGTTCTTGCATTTTTTTTGTTTTTTGACTTCTTCGGGCTGATCAATGTAAACAAAAATTTCGCAACTCCGTTTGGTTAATTTACACAAAAATGTCACATGAGTACATAGCTTTAGACGACCCCTAAAAAAGGCAAAAATACTCAGAAGCAATGTTACTAGTAAAACAATGACCGTGATTACTAAAAAAAAAGAAAGAAAAAAGTTCAACAAATCAGCAACCAAACATATAAGGAACCATGAACTAATATGAAAATGCCCAAAGCAAAATCTACAAGACACCTCAAAACATACTAAAGCAATATCAAAATCGGCAACAAGACATTTGAGCAACCAAGATAGTACCCAAAATGAAATTAACAACAAGAGAACCCAAAATGCACTTGAAGCAATATTGAAATAAGTAACAAAATGCTACAAAGTCATACAAGAAATACCAAAAAAAACTTATAGCCACCCAAAGTAAAGTTTCTAAAACATATTCAGAGCAATATTGAAATCAATGACAAAATACCTAAAACAATTACAAAAGTATACAAAAAATGCTAAGAACTGACTGGCACCCAAAACAAAATCTACAAGCAAAATTTACAAGTAAAATCTACAAAACATCTTTGAAATGCACTTGAAGCAACATCGAAATTAGAATAAGACACCTTAATTCTAAAAACTGACAAAGCTGAAACAGGTCTAGAGTGATATCAAAAACAAAAAAGAAATCTAAACAAGACAATTTGTTAAAGAAAAAAAAATCAAATATGACAAAAAAATATATACTTATTATCAATTTGTGCAACAAAAATTAAGCAAAATAAAATTCTGGTATCTAGTGAAACTAAACCTACAAAAGAAAAGAGAATTAATATAAACCGAGAAAAAAAAAGCAAAAAAAGAAAAAAATAAAAGAAGAATACTTATCTTATATTAATAAATAGAATAAATAAATAAATATAAATATAATTTCTAGTTGTACCCAGTGGCAGTGTTGTACACGGACATTGTCCCGCTGATTTTTCAGGGACGCAGACAGTCCGGGACGGGACGTCCGGGACATGTCCGCAATAATGTCCCAACATGATGAACATGTCCGCCAGGTAAAACCAATCAAATTGCGGAATTATACGAATTTTATTGGTTGATGATTACGTGTTTAGTCGCCAAATGTCCGGGACAAAAAAAATTCTGGGCGGAAATGTCCCGGACGTCCCGTCCCGGACTGTCCGCCATCCGTGTCTGTGTCCCATAACAACACTGCCCAGTGGGTATATATTCACCTCCATAGTAGCAAACCAATTAGATTTTAGGATCTTGTGTAATATAACACGATCCAAAATTGCAAAACAAATATTTATTTTATTAAAAATTGCTTATTGCTCAAAATTTGCATAAAAACCACCTTTCGTACTCTAACAAAAAGTTTTCTTTAAGTGATTTTACTATATAACTGCCAAACACTAACCCTAATTTTGGGGCTACCCTAACCCTAAACTAACAAATACAAAAATTTAATTCTATAACATAGTTAAATATTGATATTTTTGTAACTGAGTATTTGACCCTATGAATAAAAATTTTGTAGTTTATGTAACTGGGTAGCAAACCCTAAGGGTAAATTTAGTTTTTTCAATATAAAAAATACCGTAAATAATTTAAAAATAAAATAAAATAAATAATATAATAAAAAAAATTGAAAAAATATATTAAAAAATAAAAATAAAAAATTAATAAAAGAACAAAAATAAAAATTAAACAAAAAAAATAAAGTAATAAAAAAAATTAAAATAAATAAAAAAAATTAAAATAAATAAAAAAAAATGAAAAATATATAATAAATAATTAGAAAAAATATATAAATAAATAAAAAAATAATAATAAAAATAAAATAAAATAAAATAAATAAAATTAAAAAAAGATTATTTCAAAAAAAGATTCTAAAAAAAATAAAAAAAATTTTAAAATAAGAATAAAAAAAAAGATAAAAGTAAATAAAAAAATAAAAATATAAAAAAAATTTAATTAAGAAAAATCCTGAAAAAAACAAAAATAAAAAAATATGTAATATATATAATAAATAAAATAAAAGTAAAAAAAAAAGTTAAATAAAAATGTAAAAAAATAATTAAAAAAAATTAAAAAGAAAAAAATTATTTTAAAAAAAAGATCGATAAATAAAACATGTTACAAATAAAATTAAAAAAAAAATTTAAAATAATAATAATAATAATAATAAAACAAAAAAAAGATAAAAATAGTATACTATGTAATATAGTAAGAATAAAAAATGTACTTTTTTACTTTTTATTTATTTATTTATTTATTTATTTTTGTTTTTGGAAATCGAAATACTGTCTTTACATGTACTCAATTTCAAAACAAAGGGGTAGACCAAATTTATACTAAAAATATGCAAATTAAACTTTTATATGTAGAATTTTAATATACAAATATAAAATTAAAAATCTAACTTTTTTAATAATTAAACAATAATGTGGTACAACAAAAAACTCTCTCCGACGATCACCCAAACCTAAAATCAGCGCATATCAAATACATACAAGGGCACATAAGGGAAAGTTATTTTGCGACGCGCACCGGCGCCAAGACAGTGCACAGTAAGTACCACTCGATACACCACAGCAGACAAGATAAAGAGAAGACAAGGGCAAAAGGTTACCACTACAAACAAGGAAAACGCGCCACCTACGGGTAGAGCAGCAGACCCAAAACTCCGACCAAAGAGAGCAGTCAAGGCTGTACACAGAGTAGGCATGAATCCAACACCTCTGCAACAACAGCCTCAGAATCACTAGCATCAGCAAACACAGGCGGACCCGGAAAGAACGATGCATCTGAAACAAGAACCGCTAAAAAACTTTGTTGTGACAACTCTGCGAATATCGCAAGAAACCATGCGAAAAAGTGGGCAAAATGGCTCACCCCTGCCAACACATCACCTGACCAACCACCTGAACACAGAAAATGCACTATCGATCAATCCGGTTGGAGATAATAATCAGATCTGCATGATTATTGATAACGTAAACACTACCATTACCATAAACAGCAGCCCCACGTACCTACCCAGTACAGAGATTAGCTCAAACCTGAATGTGCAGGAACTGCACGTGCAAGACCTGGGGATACTCCAGACCGCCAGCATCAGCATGTATAGCCCCCAACACCCTGATCCCGATGGAAACAGAGTTGAGGAATCACAATATATGGAAACATGGAACTATGCATCAGTACACCATCCACAATCAGAAGCCGTGCAAGCACCCCAACACCAAAACTGACCTACAGTCAGGTAACAGCATGAGGCAAAAAATATAACCAGATGGACATAGACCAAATAGAACAGTGGACAAGTGGGCCACTAAAATCAGAGGGCAGCAATCCCGGGACCATTTTGATATCAAACTGTGGCACTATAACCGGATAGTCAAGGCACTTAAAACAAAAGAGGGAGTCGATTAGTTGGCAGCTTATAAATTCTCCACTCAACCACTACTATGCACCCATACACCCGCAGTGAAACAAAAATTTATACATCGGGACACCACCTTTTTTCTCACCTTCACCAGAGCCAACAAGTATAAACCCGTGCACCAATTGGAGTACGAATCAGAATTCAAGACATGCATGCAACGGTATAAGAAAATCAATAATGTGGCCATCACTGATAGACAAACAAGAACACAGATCCACACAAAACTAAGACAAAAAATAGCAGCTGATTATCTGATCAGCTTGGACTTTAACAAAACAAACACCACTACCATAGCCAAAATAGTACAATATTGTAGGGTTTCATGCAACACAAGTCAAAACTAGAATTTGATGAAATGAGAAGAGCTATTTCAGAGCATTCACTGACACACTTGCAGACCTGCCTGCATCTCCGGACAGAATACCAAATGAAATAAGAGAGGAGCTTCCTTTCGAACTTCCCATCCATGACAGAGCAAATACCAAACCACTAGTTCTAGCACTTTGCAGGTTATATAAATTTGACAAACTCCCGGACAACTACTTTAAAAGACGCTATGCACTCCCAAAAGATCCCCAAGACCTAGTGCAGCCACTAAAGCGCCTATTTCCTATAACTAACTGGAAACAACTGCAAGACCTCTCCAATTATCAGGCAGAGCTAAAAAATATTACGAATTAGGGGAAAAAACCCAGCTGCATATTTTAACCTTCCCCATCACTTCCCACCACTTATCAAGAATTAGACTGCTCTATAAAACACCTTTTTCCAATAGACTTATCGAAGGACAATAGCCTGAAAACTGCCACTGAACAACTTAGGAAGTTATATAAGTTCAAATACCTACCCAACGACTTTATCAAGCCAAAACCTAGACTACCAAATAATCCAAAGAAGATAAAAACCACAGTACAGTTTACTTTCCCAATTGCAGGTGACCGTACTGCAAGAAAATTCATCGAAGAAATTAGGCCTAATTACTACTTCACTCTATCTCTTCCCCTAATATTATGACTGCCAACTCCACTAACAAGCCCGCCTTATCTACTGGCCCACAACAGATAATGAGTACCACTTAACTATCCCAATTTCAACCTCCAAACAGCTCACAGACACTGCAAGACTACTATGTCAACACTACTATTTCACTAAAATGCAGATAGCTAGATTGACATACTACCTGTGCAACAAACCACCACAGCTGATACTTACGGCAATGATAATAAACCCACACTTCCAGACACTATAGATGAGATTAAGCAGATCCTGATTGCAGGAAAGGAAGACAAGACAGATATCCAAGAAATAGAATTACCTATTACTATGCACGCTCAGTTTGCACAAACCTTAAAACTTCTGAGAGACCATTTTAGCTTCAATGGAATTCCTGATCATATTATCAACCTTCTGCCGCTCCCTGCACCGACATGGGGGATTTTTAAATTATAATAATAACATGCAATCAAACCTACCTGCAGATATCTCACAACTGCATACTACATCTGAACACACAATTCACTATACAAACTTATTGGCAGAAATACAAATCAGCACACACAATGTACAAGGCATTAACAAAACACTGAAGCTACAAACCTGGCTAGAATTTTGCTATAACCAAGGTCTTCACATTGTCAGCATAACTGAAACAAAGCTCGCAGAGTCGAAGACTACTCACCTGCAACTCACAAATCCCTACCACAATATCTATACCTCCAATAGCGATAGCACAACTGCAAAGAAACAAGAGGCCTGCAGGGGCACGGCAATTGCTGTTTACAAACCTCTCCAACTGTACATACATAATATACAAACTCTGCCTAGTACCGCCATCTTCATAGACTTCTTTTTTTCTGGTAACTAGAAACTGAGGGTTATATCGGTATACCTACCTACCAATGATACCACACTCAACAACCAGACCCAGCAGCCACCACAGAGTGGATCAACTATGCCAGTGCTCGCAATTATGATATCATAACCCTCAGGATTTCAATGAGGACATACGCAGAAAGAAGTTTAAAACCTTACCGGTCTTTAGGGTGATGGCAGATAAAAGCATGACCAACCTCTTACAATACTTTGTCATCGAGGACGATACCTGGTCACGAGGGCAAACAAGCAGTCAAATCGACCACATCTGGATCACACAGAACCTACTCCCTGCGGTCTCAAAGCCACAAATAGTGGACATAGAATTAATTACCAACAGCGACCACAAAATCATTACAACCACTTGGTACCCTAGTAAGCACATAAAACAATATCATACTGCTAAAAAGAAAAGATCAATCTACCTGTACAAATAAATGACCAGCGACACTTGGCAAGAATTTGCACACAAGACCAGCGCACTCTTGCGGTGCAGCGAGCTCGATCTAACAATACATATTGACTCAGAAAATAAACTAAACAGGTCCTGGAATATATTTGAACAAGCAATAAAGCAGGCTGCGGATGAGAATATCCCAAAAACCAAATTCAGCCCAAGACCTTTTACGTCTTTTTCAAGAAAGCCACAAAGCTCCACTTAGCACTGCAGTAAGTTAACACTCTGATCAGAACATTACAAACAGCAGAGCCCGATACGCTATGCTCTGACACATTAAAAAAGGAAATCAACGCAATTAATATATTGGGATTGACACAAATCTCGGAACTACCCGCAGTCTTGAGATACAATCGGCTTTACAACAGTACTGTTCGACATTAAACCAACATCAAAAGGCGATATATCAGATGAGAAAGATCGAGAACAATACTGCTCACAAGCACAAGATGAAATACCATATAAGCAAGCGATACTCGAACTTCTCACAGAATACTACAAAAATGATCAACAGTGTCCTGCAGAAGCACAAGACCCTATTATTCTAGAAACCATCAAACGAGATGACACGATCATAACAGAGCAAAGAGAAATAAAGGAAGAAATAAGAAAACATTACGAGAACTGGACTAGGCATAATCCGGTAGACCTCAATCTCTGGCCGCAATAGAAGGACACATTTGAGCCACAACCGAAGATTGACGCTCAGTGGTACCAAGGGATATCTGAACCTAACACACTGCAAGAACTTACAGAGACAATCCAAGAGTTACCTACAGGAAAGGCCATGGGACCCCAGGCCATATCCAATGAGATGCTAAAACACCTAGATGAACACGCCGTAAGCACACTACTAAACATCTATAACACTTGTATAGCCCTTAGAACAATTCCTAAAGCATGGAAGAGAAGTAACATCTACCTAATATCAAAGAAACACCGGTTCTCTGGATCACTAAGCGACACTAGGCCAATAACCTTACTTGAGCATTCTAGGAAAGTTTTCACCAAGATTATTACCAAATGTTTAAACTCAATTCTTTGTAGATACCCTATTTTCCACGAGAGCAACCATGTAGCCCTACCCAATACATCGACTGAAATCCCAATAGCAACTATTATGCATATAATAGAAGACGCACATGTATCCAACAAAGAGCTCTGGCTACTAAGCCAGGACATGTCAAAGGCATATGACTCTGTTCATATCCCCTTACTTACCAAAACCCTACTTCGCATTAAAGTTCCTGCCAACATAGTACACCTTATTACTGAAATCTTCACTGACCGGAGCAACTCAGTCATCACATATCTAGGAAACACAGCAACATATCCAGTACATGATGGCATTGATCAGGAGGAGACCATCGCCCCGCTTCTATGGCGCATTTACTATGACCCCCTACTAACATGTATCTATCAACAAATTCAAGGCTACTGGATGTACACAGTTTACAAGCAACAGAATGAAGAAAAGTATTTACAACTAGACACACCTGCCCTTGCGTACATGGACAACACAATCTGGATCGCCTGATCCCAAGCTGAACTACAAGAAACACTCAAAATAGCTACCTCATTCTTTGCGTTAACCAATATCAAGGTCAACCCAAACAAGTCAGTTCTCGCAACACTTCATACACAGACACAAAACCCACAAATAGAATTTAGAGGGGAATATATACCAGCATTACAGCAATCAGGAGGTTTCAGGTTTCTGGGATGCTGGTACTCCTTAACAAAAAATCAAGCCTTTACAATTAAGACAATTAGAGATGAGGCATGCAATGCTATACGCAGGGTCCGTAATGCTAGACTAACGGCCAAGCAGGCGATATACATCATCAACATGGTAATCCTAGCAAGAGTGGCTTACAGAGTCCAGAACGTGGTTCTTCCTGCAACAATAAGTGAAAAGATTACAAGTCAATACGTCACAGCCGTTAAGCATAAAGCTGGAATGGCCCAAACGGTACCAACATCATTGTTACTGCACCATCAAATATATGGGTTGAGAACAATTTCTGATATACAAGTGCAACAGCATGCAGCGGCGCTACAATGACAAATAAATCACAGAAACTTCCAAAAATCCTCAATAAAATACATTTATAGCAAATCCAAAATGCAGCTCGAACCAATAAATCAGTACTGAAGGGAAATTTAATACTTACCCAAGTAGAAAACAGCATGCCACAAACAAAAATATTAATCAACCTCACCCAGCTTCACATATCCTTCTACAATAGCCAAAACCGGTGGCCAATCCCAATGGCTGACCATGGGACCCCAATAGACACAATTGTCAAAGAGCTGCCCAGGCCAAACTATATCAAAAGCAAACTGAACAGGCTTAACCTATCTTTCATTGAACAATGCACTACATACAAAAATGATGACATACTATCCTGGTTTTAACTGCCGCACAACACCAAACATATACCAAGAGGAAGGGAACCTAGATGGTACCGACCACTGACTGAGACAATTCGCTAACAGCTCCGGACCACTCTTAAAGATAACCTTATAACGCTGAATCCGTATACATACAAAGATAAGCTGATACAAAAAGCTGAATGGGCAATAGAAAGATCATGTAATACTAAGTTCATAGGCCAAATCTCCTTGATAAAAGACAATAACGCTGTGATGAACCATTGGACAATAGACAGAGTAACATCCCAACTCTATCCCTGCGCAGGCTGCTACCAAAACAACCCGCTACTAGGAAAGAAAAAATGCACGAGGAGGATCCACACAAGTAGCCTTGTGGCAATAATTGTGGACAGCAAAAAAAGAGTAAGGGCAGCTGTACTTCATTTAGTACCCCAACAACGTAAGATCGAGGAAGTGATAGAGGAAGTCATCACGTGCAGTATCCCAGCGCTAGACTATCAAATGCATATATCAACACCAAATTGGCCGACGACAACCAGGAAACTTATAGCAGCTCTAATACATATAGCCCTAATACTCTCAAGAAGGCGAAAGGGCTAGTCATTACAACGAAAAAGCACTTTGCAAATATGGCCAGGACAGTTTACGAGACCCCAGTACACGCTTTACATACACTATACAATAGGACTTATGGACCTAGCTGGTTGACATGGCGAACACTTATAGCCCGAAAGGTCCTGACTTTCGCTTTTGAACATGATTCACAATTGAAAGTGTCACTCCTTGGAGCGACACCATTCATCAAAACTGAGATACAATATACTGACCTATGCCAGGACATCCTACAACCTACCTGGATGCAAACACCAATCGAACACAACATGCGTAGGTTCTGTAGACATATCCAAAATGCTACCCATATCGCCCAATGGCAAGCACAAATACGCCTACTATGCTGGGATCCGATGAGTAAGGATGCAAAATGGGAAGCTTTCTATAATTATATAAATTTCTGGTGCTCGCCGACAACCAGGAAGACCAATTCCAAATATAATAAACTAAAGGCCTTCAAGCTGAAACTGCTGATGAAGGAACTTCCTACAATGGAGGTCCTACATAAACGAAACCCAAAGAAATACCCAACGCCACTCTGCTGTCGATGCCAAAGCACTACGGAAAGCAACTACCACCTCCTCATATGCAATAATAATACTACTAGCATACGGAAGATTATATCTGAAACAGTAGATAAACAACTCATAAAATACAAGGCCCACTCGAAATCTGGGGCACACTATGTAACGCAGCTATTACACGCCACATAGATACTACAAACCTACAATCAGAGGCTAGTAGGGTAACGCTTGGAATACTGCTAGTAGCCATTACTCATGAGATTAATAAAGTGGCAAAGGTGCCCCGTTCAAAACAAAACCTAGCTGTCATACTTATGCACAAGATCACACAAAGGATATACGAGAAAATTTGGCTACCGTGGTGCCAGAAGCATCCGGGCAAGGGTCCCAGGTCGGGAATGACGTGCGCAATACCAGAACGGCCTCTGCAGTCATAGCGGAATCACATTGCGAGCAGACTTATAAACGGAACGTACAAATAAAACTTGAAGAATGGAGCACCTCTTTGTGAGATACAGCACCTCACCAAACTTCATTAATACAATCGTAGACTAGGCGGGGAGACTTGACCCTACTTAGCAAAGTATGGGTTGTGGGTAAAGCAGCCCGAGTTTCAGTTTTTAGATAGAAGTATATAGCACATAGTATAGCATAGTCTATTAATGTACCCATATATTTACTTAACAAAGAACCTGGGGCAAGACCTCGCTTTTAAAAAAAAAAAAAAAAAAAAAAAAAAAAAAAAGAACTTTTTTTAATAATTTTTTAAAATAATACAAATTTAAACCTTACTTTGTTTAATTTGTCTATAATAGCAACACATTCTATGACCTGACCTATCTATGTATATTTTGGGGTCCTATTTCTAACTTCTGGTATAATATATGAAATTACTAATTGCAGTAACTAGTTTTACCTCAGAATCCTATATTTAAAATCCCAATACTCAAAATCCCAAAAACAAACTCTAATTGTATCAAAAATTGCTTTAAAATTTTAAGCATTGGGATTTTTAAAGTTGTAGAAAATATAAAATATTATAATAAATTTAGGGAACTGTTATTGCCACCCCCTATTTTTGTTAATGCCACCTCCGGCCCTACTTCCAGCCTACTTCCGGCCTAAATCATGTGACTCAAACCACAAAACAAGGCACATGACCAATAAAAATTTGGCTCAAAGCTATTTAGTTACACAAATTTGTAGTGCTTAGTTTGTATAACCTTATTATCCAATCAAATTATAGTACTGGAATCATAAGATTTTATAGAATTTTATTAATAAAATTCAATAAAATCTTAATAATTCACAAAATTTTACTAATTAATTCTAACATTATGCACTAAATAAACTTGTTAAGGACCAAAAAATACATCAGAACGGCATAATTATTTTTATTTTACTTGAAATTTAGAGAATAGATGCATAATTTTGGATTTTTGATCAAAAAAGTCAAATTTAAGCATCTTTTCTCCAAATTTCAAGTAAAATGAAAACAATTCTGCTGTTTTGATGTATTTTTAGATGCTGAACAAGTTTACTTAGTGCATAACATTAGAATTAATTAGTAAAATTTTGTGTAGCATAAAATTTTATAGAATTTTATTAATAAAATTCTATAAAATCTTATAATTCATAAATTTTTTATTAACAAATTCTAAATTTATGCACTAAGTAAACTTGTAGAGCATCTAAAATACACCAACTTGGCATAATTATTTTTATTTTACTTGAAATTTGGAAAATAGATGTATAATTATGGATTTTTGATCAAAAAAGTCGAAATTATGCATCTATTCTCCAAATTTCAGGTAAAATAAAACCAATTCTGCTGTTTTGATGTATTTTTAGATGCTCTACAAGCTTACTTAGTGCATCAAGCTAGAATTAATTAGTAAAATTTTGTGAATAATAAGATTTTATAGAATTTTATTAATAAAATTCTATAAAATCTTATTATTCACAAAATTTTTATTAATTAAACCTAATATTATGCACTAAGTAAACTTGTTCAGAATCTAAAAATACATCAAATCGTCATAATTATTTTTATTTTACCTGAAATTTGGAGAATAGATGCATTGTTTTGGAATTTTGATCAAAAAAGCAAATTTAAGCATCTTTTATCCAAATTTCAAGTAAAATGAAAATAATTTTGCTGATTTGGTCTATTTTTAGATGCTATTCAAGTTCACTTAGTGCATAAAGACAGAATTAATTAGTAAAATTTTGTTAATCATAAGATTCTACAGAATTTTATTAATAAAATTCTATAAAATCTTATAATTCATAAATTTTTTTAATCAATTCTAATTTTATGCACTAAGTAAACTTGTAGAGCATCTTAAAATACATCAAAATAGCAGAATTGTTTTTATTTTACTTAAGATTTGGAGAATAGACGCATAATTTTTGATTATTGATCAAAAAGTCAAATTTAAGCATCTTTTTTCCAAATTTCAAGTAAATAAAAACAATTCAGCCGATTTGATGTATTATTAGATGCTAAACAAGTTTACTTAGTGCATAAAGTTAGAATTAACTAGTGAAAATTTGTTAATCATAAGATTTTATAGAATTTTATTAATAAAATTCTATAAAATCTTATTATGCAGAAAATTTTACTAATTAATTCTAAGTTTATGCACTAAGTAAGCTTGTAGAGCATATAAAATGTATCAAAATGGCAGAATTAGTTTTATTTTACTTAAGATTTGGAGAATAGATGCATAATTTTGACTTTTTTGATCAAAAATCCAAAATTATGCATCTATTCTCCAAATTTTAAGTAAAATAAAAATAATTATGCTGATTTGGTGTATTTTTAAATGCTCTACAAGTTTACTTAGTGCATAAAGTTAGAATTTATTAATAAAAATTTATGAATTATAAGATTTTATAAAATTTTATTAATAAAATTCTATAAAATCTTATGATACACAAAATTTTACTAATTAATTCTAACTTTATGCACTAAGTAAACTTGTGCAGCATCTAAAAATATATCAAAACATCAGAATTGTTTTCATTTTACTTGAAATTTGGAGAAAAGATGCTTAAATTTGACTTTTTTGATTAAAAATCCAAAATTATGCATCTATTCTCTAAATTTCAAGTAAAATAAAAATAATTATACTGTTCTGATGTATTTTTTGGTGCTTAACAAGTTTACTTAGTGCATAATGTTAGAATTAATTAGTAAACTTTTGTGAATTATAAGATTTTATTGAATTTTATTAATAAAATTCTATAAAATCTTATGATTCTGGTACTATAATTTGATTGGATAATAAGGTTACACAACCTATGCACCATATATTTGTATTACTAAGTTTTATTGGTCATATGACCTTGTTTTGTGGCTTGGGTCATATGATTTAGGCCAGAAGTTGGGCCGGAAGTTGGGCCAGAGGCCAGATGGGTGGCATTAACAAAAATAGGGAGTGGCAATAACAGTTCCCTAAATTTACTATCAAATAAATAATATTATAAACAGAGCCCTATATAAATATGATTGTTATTATAAAATTTAGAAAATAAAATTATATTTATTGAAATAAATAATAAATCAAGTAATAAGCTTTTTTTTAAAATTGAAGCTCTAAACTAGCTTTAACTAAAATAGACCTATTTTTTGAATCCTTGTTAAAAAAAATCTTAATAGTTGAAACTAAGAATACTAATTATTAGTATTCTAAATATTTTTATAAAAATATTAAAAAAATAGCTCTATTTTAGTATAGAGCTAGTATTGAAATTCAATTTAAAAAAAGTATTTTATTTAGTTAATTCTTTATTTCAATAAATACAATATTTAGTTTTAGGAAACAATAAAACTCTTTTCAACAATTACCAAAATCAATACAGATCATAGAAAAACAATAAGAAAACTGTACCAGAAGCTAAAGCAACTAAAGTTACTCAAGTTTAAGTTAAGCAGCCAAGCCTAAGCCTACACAAAATGCACACAAACACCCGTACAAACATCAAGATAAAGAAAAAAAAATTATAACAGCCTCCAAATGAGACAAGGAAAAGATGCTACCAATAGAGGGCAAGCCACAATCCAATATAGTTAAAAAAAGAAGAAAGTGACACACATAACACAGAATAGCAATGGACCTGCTACTACTGCAACAGCCAATACCACAGTCACTACAACTACTAGACATGGAAATTGATCACAATACGGAAGATGAACAAAATATCAAGAAACCTCGGTACAATAACCCAGCAACAACCACTCCTGACACTAACAAAAAAAGTAGGCAACCCAGCTCAACCCTGCCAACTAACCATATGACTAATGACCCCAACAATGGCAATGATCTAATTATTAATTCGACTAGGAATAGCAACCAAATCTGCATGATTATAGATAGCAATAGACACCACAATTACCATAATAACAACCCACTTCAACTCCCATGCATGAACAAGGATAGTGAGGCAAATATGCAAGGCCCACTCCACAAGGGCCCTGAGAAGCATGGTACCACAGAAGAACAAAGCTCTTTTGCACACAAGAGAGATCAACAAACAGAAATGGAAATTGATAAAGGTACACCTTCCACAATAAGGAGCCTCTCCATATCACTGCTGCCTAGACCTACCTACAGCCAAGTCATGGCAAGAAATACATAATATACCCACATGGATATAGACCAAATTGAGAAGGGAACCTGAGGCATATTAGAAGTTAAGGCACAAGAAGTCACACAGGAATTTGACTAGGTAACCTGGCACTATGACTACATCATCACCGCAATAGAAACAAAAGAAGGCATTGAACAACTAGCTCGATACAAGTTCAGTACTAGTTCAGTACAAAACCAGCAAAGAGTACCCATACCCCTGCAATTAAGCAAAAGCTCCTGCATCTAGATACGACCTTTTTTGTTACTTTTACTAAGACTAACTGCTACAAACCTGTCCACCAACTCGAATACAAAATGGAATTCAAGACCTGTCTATAGAAATACAAAGAAATCAACAACATGTCCATCACAAATAACCAAGCCAAAACCTGTATTTACCAAAAGCTCAGGCAGAAAATAGCAATTGATTATCTCACTAGCTTAAATTTTAATAAGACGAAAATTACCAAGATTACAAAATAATTCTATACTGCTGGGGTTTCATGTAATACAAAAACCAAATGAAATTCAATGAAGTGAAACGAGCTGTCTCTAATGCTTTCTCCTCTATACTTAGCACACTCCCTGATGACCCATAAAAAATACTTCTCAATATAAAAGAACAACTGCCCTTCGAAATCCCGCTCATCAATAGAGCCAATATGCGAGCAAAAGTAGTTTCCCTATACAAAGTCTACAGATTCGATAACCTCCCTAGTACTTTCTTCACAAAATGCCTACCGCTGCCAGCAGATCCACAAGATCTTAATGAGACTCTAAGATACTACTTCCCTATAAAGGAACCAAAAGCACTAAGGCAATTCCTACTCTACTGGTCTGAACTAAAGAGATATTATGGGCTGAAAGAAAAACTTTTAGCAGCATACTTTCAGCTTTCTCCTGAAAAACTATACCTTACCAATTCCAAACACCTATCAAGAACTAGACCATTTCATCAGGCACATTTTTCTGTTGACTCAGTGAAAGAAGATAGCATTAACACTGCAATAGACCACCTGCGAAAACTTTACAACTTCAAGTACCTACCAAATGACTTCATTAAGCTTAAACCCAGACTACCCAAAGAGCCTGCAAAGATCAAAACATCAAACAATTCACCTACTCCATAGAGGATGATGCAATGGCAAAAGGGTTTCTAGAGACCATCAGGCCTATTATCAATTTACACTGCCCTTACCTATAAATATTGTAAATGCAAACCTGATTAACAAACTACTGCTACCTAACGATCCAAAACAGATAACCGAATATGCCCTAACCATACCAATTACAACCCCTGCACAGCTCACGGATGCTGTAAAGCTTCTTCGTCAACATTATTATTTTGTTAGAATCCCTGACCACTGGATACAGATACTGCCAAGGGACCGAACAAAAGGAAGCACTAACAGTGACAAAGCCAAACCTCCATTATCTAACACAGTAAAGATATCAATTGGCTATACATGCTCTATATACAAAAACAACAAATATGCAAGAACCAGAGATTGAGCTGCCAATCACAAACTATGTCAAAGTCACACTGGTACTCGAACTCCTTAGAAGGCTGTTTGTCGGAATTCCTAATCACATTGTTGACCTTCCTCTACTCCCAGAACCATCATGAGAGATTTTTAACTCTAACATTATAGTAATAAACATCCAACCTGTGCCCTCTAAGGTAAACACAATACGCCAATGTCCTCCAAATACAACTACACAAAATAATATTATAAGAATAATTAACATCATAATACATAATGTACAAGGTATCAACGAGAAACTAAAATTTTAAAAGTGGATAAAATTTTGTCATGAGAACCAATACTATATAATAAATAAGTAATAAGTATAACCAAAACCAAAATTGCAGAATCTCAATACACAAGAGCCGAACTAGATAACTCCTACTATAACATTTATAGCTCTAATTGCAATGCAGATATAGCAAAAAAAACAAGAATCCAGTATGAGTACAGCTATAGCAGTTATCAAAGATCTACAACCATATATTCACAACATCCAAACTCAATCTGGCACAGCCATAGCAACGACTTTTTTTTCCCTACAACTAACGAATCTGCATTATTTCAACATACTTACCATCAAGACCCGAAATATACATAGATAGTTCAGGTTAATTATAGGGTTACTAAAAAAAGGAAGATCTGCAGAAAAAACTTTAAAAATATGCAAAAAATTACTATAAATAGAAAAGATCTGCATAAAAAACCTAAAAAAGAAGCAATCTTATACCTGACCTATCTATATATATTTTGGGGTCCTCTACTATCCAACCACAAAACTCTAAATACCCACACCAACAAACAGTCACCAGATGGGTCAACTATACACACGTGTGTAACTATATTATCATAGTTTGGAGAACTTCAATTACGATATATGTCAATTGAAAGGAGCTCACAAGGTGCAATTATTCAATCACATGCAAGCAAAGCATATGGAAAAACTCTTGGGCTACTTTGATATTAGCACCCATCATAAAGCTGTCAAGATCTAACAAGCCAAATTGATGATATCTGGATCTTATCAAGCTTGCTTACCATGATAATACCACCCAATATAATAAGCACTGACACAATCACAAATAGCAACCACAGTATTATTACAACAACCTAGTACCCTAGTGCATCAATTAAATGCTACTGGGCAAAGAAAAAGAAACATATAATATACTTATACAACAATATAAACAAGGATAAATAGAACGACTTCTCGAAAAATGTCTCGAGCATCTTGAACGACCATCAGACTACTTTACTCCAAGATATCACTGCACTAGTGACCCTAGATAAACAATAGCACATATTTAACCAAGCCATCAAACAAGCAGCCAACAAGAACATCCCAAAATCCAAAGTTGGTCCAATGACACACTAAGCTTTCTCAAAATAGCAACTCAGCTGCATCGAGCAATCATACTAATTAACAAAGCACTTCACTCACTGCTCAGCTACTGCACCCTAGTACAATCAGAGCAAATCATTTAGCTTAACAAAACAATAAGAGAAATAAATAAATTGGCTAAACTTACAATACCAGATATCCCATTAACTATCCAAAGCAAAAGCGAAATATATGTGCAGCTAAAGCCCTATCAAAAAACTATAACACAAGCACACAGGATAGAAAACAACATAGCGCACAAAGAGACAATCAAGAAGCACATTAAAAATTGGTATATCAATTTTGCTATGAACACTACGTGGATGATCAATAGTATACTGTCCAGACACACTGACCTGGTCATATTATATAATATTAAAAGTACTGAATGTCTAATAACAGAACCAAAGAACATTAAAAAGAAGATAGAGAAACACTTCAAAGATTGGACCAAACTAAACTCTCCCAATGAAGAGCTAAATAACGACTGGATGAGCAAGTATCAACCAATAGCAGAAATAGAAGACAAATGGTACCAACAACTTTTGGTAGCAATTTCAGATCAGGAACTCACTGAAACCATAAAGGAAGCCCCAACAAGAAAAGCTACCGGACTCTAAAACATATCTAACGAAATATTGAAACACATTAACAAAGTAACCTGCAGTTGCTGCTCAGGATTTTGAATGCATGCATAACTCTCAGTAAGATCCCAAAGATGTAGAAACACAGTAGAATATACCCAATTTCAAAAAAGCTGTATTTTGCTAGCAACCTAAGCAAAACAAGGCCTATCACACTTATCAAACATACAAAGAAAATATTTACAAAAATAATGACGAAAAGATTCAATAGCATATTCAGTAAATACTATATACTACACCTATACAACCATGTAGCCCTCCCCAACACATTTACAACAACACCTATTGCTACTCTAATACATATAATCATGGAGGCTTATATAGAGTGCAAAGAGATGTGGGCCTTAGAACAAAATATGTCCAAAGCATATGACTCGGTGCACATCTCCCTCCTGGCCAAAGCACTAGCTAGACTAAAAATACTAACTAACACAATAGACCTGATCACAGACCTCTTTACAGATTGAGCCAACACAGTGATATCACACCTAGAGAATACCAACCCATACCCAGTGTATAACAGGATTGACAAAGGGAAAACGATCATACCTCTATTTTGGCGCATATATTATAATCCCTTTTATCAACTATATATAACTAACACCACGGATATGAAATGCAAACAGGCCCTATTGCACAAAAAATACCTGGACCTCTTAAATTTAGATGCCCTGCGATGGCCTATATGGACAACACAATTTGGGTGGTATTATTACAACAAGAGCTACAAGAGATTCTTACAACAGCCTCCCTTTTCTTCCAATTTGCCAAAATCAAGATCAACCCCTACAAGTCGTCTCTCATAACCATTAACAATACAATACATGATCCCTATATCACTTTCAACAATATATACATCATGCCTATACCAAGAAAAGAAACCTTCAGATTTCTGGTCTGCTGGTTCTCAACAACAAAAAACCAAAAACCAATACACAAAATTATAACAAATGAAGCAGACCAGGTAATATCAAAGATCTGACTGGCAAAAATTGCAGACAAATAGACAATCTATATTATAAACAAGGTTATACTAACGAGAGTGGCATACAGAGTCCAAAATACTTTTCTACTCCTAACAATGTGCAAATGACTTACTAGCAAGTACACAGATATAGTCAAATACAAGGCAGGCCTCTCCTGGTCTACCCCAAACTCTACAATTCTCAATCACAAAATATACACCTTAAGATTTGTAGAAGACATACAAGTGCAACAGCATATATCCACCCTACACTAGTTATTCAATAGCCAGGGATCCCCACTACTCTCTCTATATATTTGTCTGCAACCAGTATTTAAAATTCAATGTTCTCATAGTTCTCAATAAACATTTGAATTTTTTTAAAAACATTGATATTTAAAAAAGGTTCTCTTATTTGATGGTTCAAAGAGAACATTTATAAATTTTTATGTTTTAGATTTATTAATAAAACAATAAATTATATAAAATGTTTATCAATTTGATAATGTAATTTGATCATAACAAATTCTGTATAAATATGATATGTATGTACATATGTATATATGTATATATATACTATGTATAGCACATATATTTAAAGTTGCACAATATAGATAACAAATAAATATTAAGAAAATCGTCTTTAAAGATTTTTAAAATGAAACATTCATTAATTGTACAGTGTGTTTTTTATATAGAGAGTATTATTATTGTATAAACTTATATAGATGATTTGTGTCAAATGATATGCTGATACTAAGCAAGCAAAAAGATACAAAGTATTTGTTGGTATAAAATTTAAATAGTTAAATAACAAAGTAATTTGATTCTAATTTATCATATTAACCAATAGTAGCATCAGTAAAATATTATAGAAAGTCTTGTTTTATTATAAGCAAATATGAAAAGCACTTGAAATTTAACAAAATTATTAGAAATTGAATTGTATAATATATTGTGTTATGTTGAAAAAATATAAAAAATTATATACAAACTTTAAAAAATTATTAATAGATAAGTATGAACTTAGTATGTAAATTGTAAGTATAGAATATAAACATTTTTTAAAAATTAATATTCAATTTATTTAATATATAATGTATATTAAAAAGTTTTTGAGAACAATAAAAATTTAAATTATGTTCTTTTGAGAATATAACTTTATATTTGAATTTTAAACTAGTGATTGTATCTGATCAAAAATATGATATCCAGGTTACCCGACGGATAACCTTCAGATAACCCGGATGATCGACAGATATATCCGGATATAAAATTCTACCCAATATACCCGGGTAATTACCCGAATAGTGCTCTGACCTGGGTCAGGCGACCTGTATGGGTCACCTGACCGACAGGTCACGGGTCAGTATTGTATAAAATAAAAAAAAATTTTTTGTATTGCCATATGACCCGGGTCAGAACACTAAAGTTAATTGAACTTTATTTAGTATTCACAGGCACTAGAGAATATATTAATTAATTTATTCAAAAAGAACTGCATGCATTTGATATCATAGTTGAACGCATTCCAGGCTAATAGCGCTAGATATTCAAACTTTATTAAGAGATATATAGCATATATTAGTGCGTTTGATGTATAATTGGCATTAGCCGGTGGTTTCCCACCCAGGCCAGCTATTAGCCAAAAGCTTTGAAGTCCCATGATCTTGGCTGGTAGTTTTCCACCTGCATTATGCAGGCCGGCCGTAAAAGATGTTTAAGTTGCACAAAATGGCAGGATTCTACATGAGGGAGGGTAGAGTAGGGTACAATATTGCTTTGCCTCTTGAAAGGCTGCTGTCGTGCTGCCCTGCTGTTCCTTTGTTTTATATCTGTATGTTGTTATATGTTCCTGCTAAATTCAGTTATATTAGTATTCACGCCTAACCCCGAAATTGGTAATTTCATTAAATTTCTACTTATCTTTCCCCTTGCATATACCGGATTCTCTTGTTAGAACCAGGATCACTCATATGATCGCGCATCACTGCTTAGCTGTCTTTTTGATCTGTTGACCTACTGTCAACTTGAAATAAATCTATATATATAGTTGATTATCAGATCCAATCATAAATGGCTAATCGGAATAAATTTTTTTTTTAATCGATCATCGCTATTGTTATTATTATTATTTTTATGTTAAACTATCTCTTTCTGTATCGAACTAATAAGAGATTAAAGCCTATAAACATAGCAAGATGACTATCACCAACATCCACACCACGATAAGTACTATTAATATAAATAGCCTTTGCTCGGTTTGTGACATGACTTAAAATAGAATTTTGGACTTCATACTTTTTTAATAAAAAAATAAAACTGTCTTGGCAGTTAACATAAAACTTTTTACTATTATTCTATGCAACTGGATTATAACCACCAAAAATTCTTTCAATATTATTACTACCTCTAACATTTATAACCATAACAGTGTTTGCTTTCATATTGCATAAATTCCAAAATAATTCACGAGTAAATCTATCTCTATTCCCACGAAAAAGTAATGTAAATTCGTAAGGGTCATTTCTTATACTATATGTACCAGTATTTTTATCAATCCAAGATGCAATTTAAGCTGCATGTTCTTCATTAATAACAGTTGAAAAAATGGTTCAGATTGTAATTTTAAAATAATTCGAGGTAGTAAAATTGTTGAAGTAATTTCATAATCAGGTGATAAAATACTTTTATTCAGATCTTTCCAAATTCTTTTTTCAAGAATTTGGGAGTATGGTACTACATAATCTGCAACATCTTTGGCAGACATTTGAAAGTATGAGGTAAAAAATTTTTCAGAGTATCCTTTAAAGTTGTAAAATTTTCATCAGACCAATCTTTAGGATTAGAAGGTAAATCATGATTTTGCGCAATTTTCCACTTTATAATATTATTCCAAATCTTTACTTCTTCTATTTGTAAACCATCACATTTAATAAGTAAAACCAATGCATTTTCATTAAGAGAGTTAAAATCTTTAGAATCAAAAACAATGCTTGGATGCTTTATCAAAATGCTATTGCACGATTTTTATAGTTCTTCTAGTATATAATATTTCGGATTATGAGGAAACGGTTCTATGATGATTACTAAATTGTAGCCCAACTCAGATAGCCTAACCCAGATATTCAGATTTTTACTATCTGGGATATTATCCGGATATACATATCCAGTTAGCTATATTGTAACCCAGATATCTGAATCATCTGCGGATAACCAGATAGAACCCGATCTGAGTACAAACACTATTTTAAACACTGGGCACACCTCACGAAATAGCATGCCCAGGGGTGCTTTCAACCATTGTACAAGCACAGACTTGACAACCTTTTATGAATATCTCAATTATAAATGTACACTGACCTCAAGGGCAACTAACCCAAAATACTCTAGCATCAAAGCATTCAAATTAAAACACTTGCTAGAAGAACTGCTGATGGCAAAAGTATTAAGCAAGTGAGGCCCCAAAAAATACAAAAATACCCTGTACCATAGATGCAACCAAAATTCAGAAAGCAACTACTATATACTAACTTATAACAAGAATACTAAGAATACTACCAGTATCAGGAAAATCATCCATGATACAACGAAGGAGGCACTCTACAAATACGACATGTATGATATCTACTTACATAGTCAGATACAAAGCATAATAATGGCCAATATAGGCCTTACAGAGTATAGCCTCCTCCAGAAAGAGTCACTCCATTTTCGACAACCAGCCAGCCGGAATATATATATCTTCACAGATACTATCCATATATGATGGAAAAACAACCCTATGCAATGCTATACACAAACTAGAAAAATAGAAAATGATGTTCAAAAAATACAATACATCTATCGAACACATAAACTGTATTATAAACTAGGTGGGTTTTTGGCTCTTCTTAGCAAAGTTTGGGACATAGGTAAAGCAGCTTAAGTCTTAGTTTTAGAAACAATATATAGTTACTCTGTATTTCAGTTATGTAATTATTGGAACCATACATAAATTTAATAAAAACTAAGGCAAGACCTCACTTTTAAAAATTAAAAAAAACCAATATTTAGTTTTAATAAGATTATATTAATACTAATAAAAAAATCTACAATTAGTATTGGGAATAATACTAAAATCAAATAATGCTAAAATTCACATAATTACATAATAATTTTTCACTAATCATTATAGTACTTTAACTAACCTAACATTAAAATTTCGCTAGATTATTTTTAAATTTTATAGCTATGAAGACTATATTTAATAATACTTAAAATTTTCGTAACAGGAAGATTTTAAAATTTTTAATTGCTAAATAAAGAATTAATGGGGTCAGGAAATATTTTTAAAGTTCTTTAATCTTGAATTCAAAAATTTTTTTTTCTTGCAAGGTTACTTAAAGTTTCAAAAAAGAAATAAATATATTTATATAAAATATTTATCAAATTGGTTCTATATATTACTTTTTTTATCAAAACTAATCTATAAGTTTTTTTGAATTTTTTTTCATATTTGCAAATATTTCAAAGTTTTTTTTACATTTGCAACAAATAAAACTATTTGAATTTAAGATTGTTAGTAGTAAAGTTGCTGAAAGAGAAAAAATAAAGTTGAACAATTGAGAGAATTTTACGAACAAGTGAAAAAAACTGCTATAAATAGCAATATAAAAAAATTTAGATTGTTATTAAAGAGTAACATACAGATTGTTATGCAGATTTGTACAAAAATATATTTATTATGGTTACCTGAGTATAACTAATCCAAACTATGTAGACTTCTGTATATAGTTTAAACATAAACTCGAGTGTATTTTTTTTTAACTTAGTACCAACAGTACTATATTATCTATTACTAAATCCCAACAGCTATAAACTATTAACTCCAAGTTCCAAATCTTCTAATTTTTATAATTGGAATCAATTTCCTGTTGCTTCTATAGGTATGGCTTCAATTTTTTAATTGTAGGCTATTGCTCTGGCTTGTCCTATTTTAGACTATCCAAGTACTTGGTACATACCATTTTTTCTACTTCTAGCAGGGTTTGTTTGGCATTACTTATATTGGCACACCTGTTAGTATATAATATCACATAAAAAATGCTGCCATCAAGTTTGTACCATATTGGGCTTAGTATTATATCTTGCAACTTCAGTTAATTCCAAATCAGGGGTTTAACTATCAAATTCAAATTACTACTATGCGGAATTGAACTGGCAACCTTGCGAATAGAGATCTAGAAGCATAACTGCTATGCTATTGACTCTAAGGTCAAACTCGTATATAATTAGTTACACCCAAATATCCATACAATAACTATAAATTTCTATAATATGGTGATATGCAACTGTTCACACTTTTTTAAAACAGCTACAACAAAAAAAAACTAAGTTTTTAGTATTGTATGTTACTTTCCTAGTAATACTTGTTATTTTTTTAGACTTCTAGAAAAATAACAGGCATTGCTAGAGAAATAGCTTACATTACTAGAAACTGGGTGTTCTTCTTAATTAAAATAGTGATTAAAGCTATGAAATTTTACTATAACATTATATAAAATCAAAGAAAATTTATTACTATTATATTCTTTCAAAAAACCTTTACCTTTATTTAATATATTAAATAAATAAATACAATTTTTCTTCTACTAACAAACTATTATTATATAATTCTCAAGGCTCATTGAATTAGCATGACAAATTAACTTGTTGTTAAATGCATAATGGATCAAATAAAAATAAATAAACAAAGCAATAAAAAGTAAAGTTGCAAAATTGTTACATAAATTGCTTAAGAACAGAAGAGAAATGCTAGTATATATTCTTTGTAGTTATTTGCCATACTGAAAATGAAAGACAAAACAAAAAACTTATTGATATTGTGGTATATATGAAGTTGAATTAGTTGGTTTTGGAATCAAAAGGTAGCCTGTCCTATTTCCACAAACTTTTTTTTGCTACATACAAAATTTTTAAAAAATAAATATATTTTTATAAAATTATGTATATATAATTTATAACTAATTTATTATTTAAATATATAAAAATTAAACCAACTATATATGTATAATTTTTTTTAGTTAATAAAAAAAATATCTTATAAATTTTATAAAAATTCAAAGGTGTAACCTATTTTCACAAATAGTAAAACAGATTTTGATCCATTAACCCATTTTGAATGATTTAACTAACAAATATTCATTTTAATAAGATGATTCCAATGAGCCTAAAATCATCAAAATCCAATTACAGGATCCCAAGATTATTCAACTTTTTTATAATATTTTTTTAGTATTATTTTAAAGCTATAAAATACTATTAAAATCACTATTAAAATCACACAAAAGTTGAACAATCTCAGGATCCTGTAATTAGATTTTAATAATTTTGAGCTTGTCAAAATTATCTCATTGAGATGAACATTTTGGTAGTTAAATCACTCAAAACGGATAAGTAGATCAAAAGTTATTAGCAATTCTATAAATTAGTTTATGTACTAAATTAACTAAATTGGAAACAAATCTTTAATAATCTTAGGATTCTGTAATCCAGTTATTGGCTTGTTTAAAATGTTTAACTAAGGTAATTATTTTAATAGTAAATTACCCAAAATAAGCTAGTGAATTAAAAGATATTTACTGGCTGTAGAAATAGGATAGTTTGTGGAAATAGGGCAGGCTACCTAATATCTTAATTCTACCATAATTTGTTATAAAAAATTTTACAAAACTTGTTTTACTTATAGAAGTACTTTAAAAATTACAGTTGACTGTATAAAAAAAAAGATCATCACCAATCACGTTTAGTTTAATTTTAGCCAATCAAAACGAACTTCCCTATGCTGGTTTTTAGGAGGTTGAATCCGTTGGACAGCTTCTACTTTTTGAGGGTCAGGTGCGATACCCTTAACAGATAAATAAAATAAAAAGCTTCAGATTTTTTTGTTTAAGTATATAAAATTATGGGTTTGCTTTTATTAATAGCAAATTACAGATTTTCAGTAACCATTTTTTTTGTTTAGCAGGGTGTAGTTAGAGATGTGCAAAATGCATTATGTATTCAATGTTGCATGCTACATAATGCAGCATAATGCAATGCAGGCTACCTAAAATTTCAAAATGTACATAGAAATTATTATATAATTTGATTCAAAAATTTTTAACTATAGTAATAAATTATTATTTTTGTGTATATACGTTACAGTGAATACTTGTATTACTACTTGTTTTGTTTATCTTCATCACTACCAATCTAATATTTTTTGGTGTTTTTGGGGCTCTATGGCAGTCTTACAGCATTGTATTAGACCTACAACATTCTTATAGCGGTCTTTTATATCATAGTACTCTCATGGTAGTGGTTCTACAGTCTTGCAGTAGTTTTACTACATTTTCTTTTGTACTATTAATTCTAATCTTATTTTGTACTTTAAAAATATAATTTAAATCATTTATATTATTATTTATAATTTGTATTTTAAATTTGCATGATAATATTTTTTGGCTATTTTTTATATATTATGCAGAATAGCATAATGCATCATGCAGCATAATGCTGCATTATGCAATGCAAGATCAAAAAAACATGCACATCTCTAGGCGTAGTGATGCCTGATGAAATGACGAAACCTGACGAAACCATAAGTTTCGTCATTGACGAAACTTGACAAAACTTATGGTTTCGTCATTTCGTCAAGGCAAAATTAGTTTCGCCAGGCATCTATAGCGGGGCGCTAGGGTTTCGTTATTAACATAGATTTTTGGTAATCGTTTCTTTTTTCTTTTTCTTTTTCTTTTGTTTTTAACGAGAGCACTAGAGCTTCGTCTTTTGAGCATGGGTTTCGTCATTTTAAAGTTAAAGTTTCGTAATTTTAGATTTGGGGTTTCGTCTTTCGTCAAAAAAATTTGATGTTCAGTCTTTTTGGGTTTAGGCTTCGTCTTTCGTAATCATGCAAAAAAGGTTTCATCTAAAAACTATAACAGGAACGAATGTGCCATGGATATTTCAGAATATTATTTATTTTCAGAATATTTCAGTTTACTCAACTTTATAGCTCGCATTAAAAATTCTGAAATATTCACTGAATTTATGTAATATACGAATTGGACTATGCATGAGCACACTTAAACTTCACGATACTGCATCACGCACTATATTTGTATGTTGTACGAGATTTGTCTATGAGTATCTAAACTTTTATCCTTAATTAAAAAAAAAAATCAAGATCCAGAATTCAAACGCGTTATATAGTGTTATATAAGATATACTGTAACTAGAACATCTAACTAGATTTATTTTAGTATTAATATTTTACGTACGTACGGTGCAAGAAGTCTAAAAACCATAATTACTCTTTATAGAGACAAAATATAAACGGTGGAATTAAATAATGTATTCCAGTGAAATTTGATTATTAAAGGATTACGCCAAGTAGATAATCAAGTGTTAGAATTAGCATTTCTTAAATTATCGACTTTAATAAGGTATTTACATGCACTATCTGCTATTAATAATTTATGGAAATATTAAATTTTTTCAATGTTTATAGTTTGTCTTTATAAGGAACGATTATGGTTTTTAGATTTCTTGCACTGTACGTACGTGGAAATGAAATGTGGCGTGATTTTACTAAAACATGTTTCCAAAATTGTTAGTTTTTTTTTTCTTGATTGCATATTCGTATTTTACAGATTATGAGCAACCTATTTTTGATTGGTTGTACCCAAAAGCGTAATATGATGTACTTATCCGTTTTTTTAATCTCATACGTACGTACGTAACTTGTGATTTTATTAGTTGCCCGATACAAAAGTATCGGATAATATATTTTCGTAATTTATTGTATGATTTATGTACATATTTACGTAGTATTTCCGAAAGAAAATTTTTCTTGTATTTGTGTATATAAAACTTGTCTAAGTTAAGTAGCACGGTATTCAAAAGGAAATAAGGGGGTTTTCCTTCATCCCACTTTTCAAGTTGCTGTCGGGATGACACATTCAAGATATCAAAGTAAACAATAGCATTTAGAATTATGTGTAGGTAATTCAATCGATACCTCTGCATTGTTAGTAGTTGTTAGTAGTGATTGGCAAATCATGATTTTTTAAAAATCCTGCGTGGGTTCCGCGGGATTGAGTAAGATTTCTGAATGTCTCACAAATAAAGATCATCACTGGAAATATAGGTTTTTGTTAAAATAATATCTTTTAAGTAATCATTTCTTATAAATCTTACTATATTTATGATAAACAAAAGTTCTTATATAGATTTTGCCTACTTTTAAACATATATAGAAATTTCTTTTACAATTAAATTCGTATAATAACCAGTGAAAATCATAGTAAATCGTGAAGGTATGGTTACTATATATTTTTTGCCAGCTTTGGAATCTTGAATTTCCCAAAAGAGCCTCTTTTTTTTTTTTTTTTTTTACTAAGTGAACCTTGATCATAATGGCGATTAAAAGTTAAAATCAGCACATTAGATCGTGAGATATGAGTATTTTAATCTTCGCGACTTGTGTAAACAAAGAAGTAACAATATAGTCGCCATCATACACATAGAAGATTCACTTAGTAAAAAAGAGGCTTCCCTTGGGAAACTCTATATTCCAGAAATGGCAACTTTAATGGTAAAAATCACCTGATTTTTCATATAATCTTTCACTGCTTCTTATGCGGATTACGAATTAGGCTTAAAGTAATTGAATCTTATAATTATTAAATTTACCAATTCAGATTCGCCTTAATTTTATCAAATTGTTTTTAAAATACACATTATTCTTGGTATATTGTTTTATTGAAATTTCTAGATTCTCTACTTTATTAATAATGACAATTTAAGAAAATTTTTCAACGTACAACGTACAGTTGATCTAAATGGTTCAAATGACTAAGTGATCAGCCATTGTGTCATTCAAATTCAAATGACCCATGAAAAAAGGTCATTTAATTAGCCGATCAAAATTAGACAAATAAAAAAAATGATCGACAATCATAAAAGTCAATTTTACTAATGCTAAGTTAGTGATCTTAAAAGTTGTTCTCCAGGCAGCTTTATTTAAGATGTAAATATAGTAAATTTTACTTTATCTGTTATATTTAGCTGCGAAATCACGGCGTCGATGCTTTTTATATCAGCTATCTAAGCAATAAAATTTTTAAATGTCCCAAATGATCAGGCCATTTACCCAAATAATGGATCGTTTGCAGTAAAATAAACTTTTCGATAATAAACTCAATAATGAGAACTATTAGTACATTGCGGACAACCTAGTCCCAACCAATAAAAATTTTTAGCGCCAAATTCAGATTTTATTCTTTATATATATGAAATAGACAATTTGAAAATTTAGCAAATATTTATATATAAAGTGTCAAAACTTGAATTTTTAATGTATATAAAAATAAAATTTATTGTTTAAAGAGACCAAATTTGCCTTTTTTTATATATATATAAAAGGTGGCCAAATTTCATATTTTATTATAAAAATACTATAACTTCAACCTGCTATAACTTTTTTTATAAATAGATTTAAAAAAAAAATTTAAGACCGTAGAAGTATTTAGCTTGTTTTTATTTGATATTTTAAGATAGTATTTTTTGTTTACTATTTTTTTTTAAAGAAGGATTAGCAATTTGAATTTTTTCAATTTATTGGTCGGGACTAGGTTGTCTGCACTGTATAATCTTTTTAATTTTTGTCTTAGGATAAAAATTGATTCCCGAACATTAACAATATATTGTTCATAATTCGTCGTCATATAAAAATATTTTTTACCATGAATCTTTTTCAGAATATTCAACCTTTTTTGTTGATCATAATTTTATTATTTTCTTTTGTGAATTGTCAAAATATTCCAAACCCACGATACCTACAAACTAGTTCGTTAATTGGTAATAGACTTTATTTTTTTGGTGGAGATCTTTCAACTACAGATTATAGAAATGATAATGCTGCTAATATAACTAATGAAGTTTGGTATATTGATTTATCGAGTTCATTTAATGCTTCAACACCGCCATGGAATAAAGACGTTGGAATGCCAATAGGATATATTTTAAGTGCTTCATGTGCTAGCCCTATTGATAATAATTCTGTTTTTCTTGTTGGTGGAAGGATGTTTATTCCAAATACAGCAAATATTAACTTAGAACCTCACCAGTATATTTATTTAATTCTAGTATTTCACTATGGACAACTCCAATTATTATTGGCTTGAATTCTAGCTTCAAAATGCGCACTGAAATTCAACCTGTAATTGATAACTATGGGAAAGTTTATATTTTTGGTGGAAATAACTATACTAGTTCTAAAAATTCATATGTTAATTATAATGATATGAGTATATTAGATACTACTTCTATGACTTGGTCAACATTACCCATATTTGAGAATGCACCTCTTCCTTCTTTCGGTTATACTGCTACATTACTACCAACTGGAATTATCGTTTATATTGGTGGATATAAATCTACTCGATCTGGATCAGATGATCCATATGAGACTGTTAGCATGTATGAGGTATATACTTTATATAATATTTTATATCTCTTTACTTAATCTTTTCTGTAAAAAATTTTTAATACTTTCGTGTTAAATCAAATATAGATTCAAACTTTTAATACAAAAAATTATAGTTGGTCTACTAAGGTATGTTTTCACCTTGACATTATTAAATCTAATTTTTGTTAATTTTATAAATTCATGATCTTATTCAGGTTGCTGGTGGTGATAAGATTGGTACTCGTGCTTATCATTCAGCAGTTTTGAGTATGTATATATTATACATGTATTAATGCTAAGCATAAAATCAATATTTATTTTAAATAAAAACTTTTTTCTTTAGCACAAAACAATGAAATTATTATATATGGAGGTTCGATGTGGAATGACACACTCAAACCAGCAACTCCATATCTTGCTAAATTAGATACAAGTTCTTGGATGTGGTCTATTACGAATTTATCTCAAATAAATGCACCGCAACTTAGTGGTCATTCTGCTGCATTATACGGAGATTATATGATTATTGCTTTTGGTAACTGCTTTTTATGTTTTTATGTTTTTTTATTTGTTTTTTAAAAAATTGAAATTTATTTAAATTTCATATTTTTAGGTCTGAATCCATCTGCGTCTTCAACATCTGATTTGGATCTTAGTAATTATATTTATGTTCTTGATATCGTAAGTTACACCTGGGTCACATCAGTTCTCCCTACAAATACTTATACTCCAAGTCTAAATACTTCAAGTCCAGATACTCCAAGTCCAGATACTTCAAGTCATCTTGATTTGATTATTGGAATTAGTATTGGTACCGCCGGTATAGTCCTATTGGGTGCTGTTGGGTTTTTGTTATATAAGAGACAAAATCAGGAATTTATTCCAACATCTGGTACTACTGATTATAGAATGAAATAACGGTGATAATGCAATTATATAAATAAATGATGTCACATACTTTATGTATCTTTCTAGCGTACTTAATTTTACCTTGAGTTTATTTCTCTAACATTTCCTAAAGTGGTGATTCAAGTGTATGAGCAATCTTTCATGTTATTTAATGGCATGATCTTTGTATGTGCAGCATCAAGTTAAAAAAAAAAATTAAAGCATACGAAACTTTTCATTTTTATGAGCTTCATGCCTTCCTTAAAATAAATTTGATCCAAAGCCGCTTCAAGCAAGTTTATTTATTAACTGGAAATCCTGTAAAATTTCAAAGATTGAAGAGTTACTTTAATGTATTTATGAATAAGAAAAGGGTAGAAAAAACTTTAATTATAAATATATTGTTATTTTTTCAATTTATTGTAATTATCAGACGATTACTTATCATATAAATATATTCTTTTAAAACTTAAAATTTTTTCACAAATTTCCATTCAAAAACTAATATTTCTAATGAATTCTTGTTTATATATTAAAAGTTCAGAAGAAACATAAGTACTTATCCTTCAATGACTAAGGAAATCTTTTATACTTTCAAGAAGATAGTTACAAATGTCCTTCCTTTATATTCTCGTGATTTATTGTGTAACATTGTCTACACGAAAATATAATATCACATCTATTGTTCCAATCTCCAACGTTTACCAGCCTCATATTAACCTCCATTCACACTGCTTCACATATTTCACTCAATAAATACTCCCACAATAATAACTTTGCGTTAAGTGATGCAGAAATATGTAACAAAATGCTATCCAAAAGATTTCACTATTGCTAAACACAAACATATCTTCTATGCTTTATATGTAGCTTTGATTAGTTTTATAAATAAAAATATATAAATGATAAACGATAGAATATTGAGGTTAGATATTAATAATTATTCTTTATTTAATCAAAGGTTGACAATGACTACAACTAGCAGTTAATCAACCAAGAAAAAATAAAAATTCAGATAATTTTAAACTATTCAAATACGGTTGATCTTTAGTATAGATGGTCTATAAAATTATTATAAAATTATTACATATAAAAAATTGGCTATTTGGAACTAAGTTAAGCAAATTTATATATTATAATTTTATATGCCCACAAATACTATAGAAGATCCCAAAAATATTTAATATAAATTATTTAAGAAAGTACATCGAACAAAGAAAACATTCAACAATAAACGAAGCACATTCAAGAATATGCTTTGATAAATCAAAAAGCAATTTGAGCAGAAGCTTATTCCATTAAATTGGTGAAATGGTAGATAGTACATGTTACGTAATATCCGAATTAGAAAATTGGCATGATTGGTAAAAATTTAAATTTGTTGAGATGAGATGTCACATTAGATTTCAGACAAACAAAATCTGAATTAGGGTAACAAATTAAAATGCAAATTGTAGGTAGTATAATAAACTGAATATATAAGTATACTAATATATGACCTTTGATTGAGCCATTAGAAGAAATTTTTGGATTTAAGGAATCCAGAATACGCGAATATTGTGAATATTACATGAATATGCAAGGATCATGGATATTGATAATTTCAGAGATTTAAAATAAAAAACGCCAAAGATGATCCCATTAGACAAGAGAAACCTAAAGAAAATCCAGAAATAACAAAATTACATAGGACTATTCATGCTAAAAACGAATTTATAAAAGTTCTATAAATTTTATTAATTAAATTTATGCTCATTAGATATTTTGTAAAGAGCGAGAAATTATTAAAATATTTGAAGTATAATTATCTTAGCTGTTACTATTTCAATAAGATATTACGTAACTAATATTGAATAAAGATACTTATTGTATGTAAAAGATTCAAGGATTCTTTTCTATACAATCAATCCCAAAATTGAATCGATCAAAAACCTATTCGCCACATGTTTTATCAGGTGTCCTGGAATTTATGATAATAATTATATATATATATATATATATATAACAACCCAGTTACTACCTCCAATGAATTATTTTGTATAGCCTTAAGTTAAATTCATAAGGACGAAATTTTGATGGGAATATTAAAATTAAGTGATATGCATAATGACTATAAATGATTTATAAACGATTTATACCAGGAACGGTGATATGCAATATCACAAAGTATATGGTTACCATGTACACTCCCCTGACATAAATCATGGGATTTTTGAAAATCGGTGATGATCACTGGTTATGACTCATTGTTTACAAAAAATTTTTTTCTTGAAAATTCTTATACAAGCTATAGAAAAAAATTTTTTATAGTATAATTCGAATACGCTAGTGTGCCTAGTTTTTTTTTTTCTCATTTTTTTTTTATCATGAAAACAAGAAAACAACTTACTGCCGAACAATGTAATAAAATCATTGGTGCATGGAGTTGTAGTGTAAAGCAAGTAACGATCATGGAGTCTAAAATTATCCAGAAGCACCGTCCACAATGTAGTTACATACTACAAAAAGACTGGAAAAGTAGTGTCTCTTCCTTGCTCTGGGTGGCCTCTAAAGTAACTGAACATGGTATTCACCACCTAGTTTGCATTTTGAAAAAAGACAAAAAAGTTATACTAAATATTTTGACAAATAAGTTTATTGAATCAACCTCTGTCGAAGTATCCACATGAACCATACAATGACACCTTCATTATAAAGGGTTTTATGGCTGANATATTTTGACAAATAAGTTTATTGAATCAACCTCTGTCGAAGTATCCACATGAACCATACAATGACACCTTCATTATAAAGGGTTTTATGGCTGAGTTGATTTAATAAAACTGTTTGTAGATAGGGTTCCTACAAACTGGATCAAATCAAACTTTAGGTCAGATTGGGGTTTGATTCGATTTGAAATCAAACCCAAACCCAAACTATGATTAAAAAAATATTTAAGTTTGATTTGAAGCAAACTTTTAGTTAAATTTGAAGTTTGGTTTGAATTTGAGTTTGAATAATATAAATATATTTTTATATTTTAATTGATAATCCACCAGTCACTGGAAAGTGATCATAGTTAATGTAATACAGATCATATAAAAATTACTATTAGCGAAATGTAGCATGCTTCTATTTAAAACTTTTTTTCTTACTAAGTTAATGGTACTTGTCACTAATTGAAAGTTGTAGAGCTCATCGAAATGCGTCTAATAGTGGTTATATTATCCAAATCGGCCTAGTGGATGATAAGATATCATCAAAAAATTATTGGTCGACAATATAAAATCTCTATAAAAACAATATAGTCAGCCAATCATTTTTGATGATATCTCACCATCTACTGGGCCGATTTGGATGATCTAACCACCATTAGATGCGTATTGATAAGCTCTACAACTTTCAATTAGTCGACAAGTACTATTACCTTAGTAAGAAAAAAAGTTTTAAATGGAAGACCCACAATTTGCCTATGATTACTTTTTAGTTGATAGGTAGATTATCAATTAAGTAACTTAATCAGGAAATTTTTATATAGATAAATATTGATATATAACAATTAATCGATATATATTGATTAAAAATTAACAATATATATTGTTAAACTAGTTATATATTGATTTGTATCTATAATCGATATATAGCGTAAATAAATATAAATGCTATATATCTATTAATCGATTTTTATCATATTTATTAAAACTGATATATAACGATTAATGGATATTAATCGCTAGATATTAGATTTTCATCTGTTATACAAAAACCTTCATAGCTATTTGCAGCATACATCGGGAACAATCGTAATTTTAAGATCTTCTCTTTGCATATTGATAAATCTACTGAATCTTTTTTTTTTATTTTGATCTTTTTTTTTATTTATTACATTTTGATTTTTTGTAATTTATTTCGGTTTGATTATTTTTTTTATATTTATTTTTTTTTTTACTTATTGTATTTATTTATTTATTTTTTTATTTAATTTAGTCTAAAAATATACAGACATAAAGGTTGACCCCACCAACCTGCCATCTTACAAAAACAGACCTTTTAGAAGTGATGACTGGAATAGCAAAAAAGACAAGATGTTAGAAACATTAGCGCCAGCAATTAACCAGCATGCTGAGAAAATAGAAAAATTACAAGAGGAAGTAATTAAGTTAGGAAAAATAGACCCTGGGTCAGATAGTGCAGTGGTTAGCACTCTGGGTTGTATTTGCAAGGTCGCCAGTTCGAGTCTAGTAGATGACAAAAACTGTATTAGGACCACGAATATTAAAAGATCTATGATAAGGCGTCGATTATCTCCTGTTTCCGGTAGGGTTCCGAAGTTTGATCCAGGTTTGATTTGAGTTTGATCAAATCCCAAATCAAACCAAACTCAAACTATAAATTTTATAAAGTTTGAGATCAAACCCAAATTCAAATAAAAAATAATCAAATTCAAACCAAACCCAAATACTATACCAAGTTTGATTTGAGTTTGATTTGAAGTTTGCAAACTAGTTTGAGTTTGAATAACATAAATATATTTTTATATTTTAGACAAGATATTTAATTGATAATCACCTGTCAACTAGAGAGTGATCATAGGCAAAATGTGGCATGCTTCTATTTAAAACATTTTTTCTTACTAAGCTAATGGTACTTGTCGACTAATTGAAAGTTGTAGAGCTTGTCAAGACGCATCTAACGGTGGTTAGATCATCCAAATCGGTCCAATGGATGGCAAGATATCGTCAAAAAACGATTGGCTGACTATATAAAAATCTGTGACAGAGATTACATATGAATATTACTATAGGCAAAATGTGGCGTGCTTCCATCTAAATCTTTTTACTTACTAAGTTAATGATACATGCCCACTAATTGAAAGTTGTAGAGCTCGTCGAGACGCATCTAATGGTGGTTAGATTATCCAAATCGGCCCAGTGGATAGTATATCGTTGAAAAACGATTGGTCGACTATATAAAATTTCTTATGTAAACAATGTTTACATAGAGATTTTATATAGTCGACCAATCGTTTTTCGACGATATTTCGCCATCCACTGGGCCGATTTGGATGATCTAACCACCGTTAGATGCGTCTCGACGAGCTCTACAACTTTCAATTAGTGGACATGTGTTGTTAACTTAGTTAGTAAAAAAGTTTTAGATGAAAGCAGCCACATTTCGCTATAGTGATTTTTATATGTAATCTCCATCACGGATTTTTATATAGTCGGTCAATCATTTTTGACGATATCTTGCTATCTACTAGACCAATTTGGATTATCTAACCACTGTTAGATGCGTCTCGACGAGCTCTACAACTTTCAATTAGTGGACATCTATCATTAACTTAGTAAGAAAAAAATTGTAGATAGAAGCATGCTACATTTCGCCTATATGATCTTTATATTATTCAAACTCAAACTAGTTTGCAAACTTTAAACTCAGTTTGCTTCAAATCAAACACAAATATTTTTTTTAATCATAGTTTGGGTTTGAGTTTGATTTCAAATCAAATCAAACCCAAATCTGACCTAAAGTTTGATTTGATCCGGGTTTGGAACCCTAGTTTCCAGACATGGTACTACAGCAACAATAAGTTGCGTGACATAACTACAAGGTCATGCAGCATCCAGAAAAGGAAATATCTGACAAGAAATGTCGTAAACATAAGGACCATCCATTATAAAAGAAAAAGAAAAACAAGTGTGTTATGACACCTAACCAGGAAAAGTCCCACAAGGAAAACCTGACCTGATTCAAACTCAGAAAGGAGTACCTGAGTAGACGAAAAATGGACCTACTAAGCATATTAGCAGAGTAAACTAACTCCTTAAAGTTGATCTAAATGAAGCCTTCAGTTGGGGCATACCGAATGACGGTTCGGCTGGACTCAGCCAGGAAAACTGGATAAAAAGGGAGTAGACTTCGTAGAACAAAAATTAAAAATAGAAAATAGGATATGTAATGAAAATATAGGGGGCCTGTTGGGTCCACATGACCAATGACCTTAAATAAAGATCGCAAAACAGGACCTCTTGGGGTAAACCTAGAGGAAATTTCAAAAAAAAAAAAGTTAGGAAAAATTAACAAAGTAGAGGCAGCCAAGAACTAAAAACTGAAATAGACCAAGAATTGTGGAGTAGAGATTTCCCATCTGACTTTACTGAAATACGTTGGATATAAAGATAAGTATTTTTCAGTATGTTTTGATCTTTTTTTATATCATTACAACTAACATTAATACTTTTTTTGGTGGTTTCTTGTGGCATTCTTTAGTATTTCGCTGTCGTTCTTGTGGTGAATTGATGTCATTCTTGCGGTAAAGTAATAACGTTCTTGTAGTGAAATAACAGCATTCTTGCGGTGAAATGACAATATTCTTGCGATAAAGTGATGACATTCTTGCGATGAAGTGAAAACGTCCTTGCGGTGAAGTGACGACATTCTTTCGGTAAGGTAATGGCATACTACTTTTGCTATTTTGTTGACATCGTTTAAGGGATTTTAGGCTTTTGACATTTTTGTTAATAAATTAGTTCGAAAGTCTTATGCTTCTAGTAGTATATTTTCACTAGTTAAGTCACTTTGGTATCATTGTCGTTATTGTCATTGTTGTCTTTGGAGGCCTTCACTACCTTAGTATCATTGTGTTTGGTGGGTTTTATTATTTAGCAACTTCGATCTTTGGGCCTTTTGTATTTTTTTCGAGTATAAATAGATGAAACTTTGGTGGAAGTTTGTAGTAGTTTAATCGATTGGAAAGATTTTGGAGATTTTTTCCTTTTCTTATTGTATTTAGTTGCTGCTTTTTGTTGCTATTATTTTATTTAGAAGTTGGCCGATTAGTTATTAAAAATAAACTTGTATATAGCATGAATATGTATCACACTTATTAAATAAATTTTAATTTTATTAATGATATAATTATTGTATAATGGGGCAGATATATCATAATGCTGATGCATTAGTTTTGTATATTGATTATATATCGATCATTAACTATTATAGATATTTATCAATTATAATCACTATCATCAGCAAATTTTATATATAGATATATATCGATTACTAACTGGGTAAGATATATATCGATACTAAATACTCCTGCTGATTTCTATTAATAGAGATAGTAATCGATATATATTTGATAATCAGATATATATCGATTAGGGGCATCCATAAATAATGTTATACAAGAGGGGGTTGGACGAATGATAATGTTTTCTCAATAAGTAGAGGGGTCAAAAAAATATAACGTAATTTTTTTAGAAAAAATTGGCTAAAAATTGAACCAGTAGTCCAAATTTAATTATTTTGGTACTATTCGATTCGCCTCGGTGAGAGGAGTCGAATGATACCAATTTCATTTTATTTAGATCATTGGATCGAATTTTATTGGCCAAATACTATTGGTTATTATGTTTTCTTATAAAATTACTAAAAAATCAATAGTTTTTGTGAATAACTATTGATCCATTGGGGTGTGGCGACATAGAGAAGCTGTCTGGTTGTCACCCCCAAGCGACAGGTCTAGAGTTCAAATCCCACTGGTGAACCGGACGGAAAAAGCCCTATGGCAAGAGGGAACA
>QKWP01000504.1:174514-202574 GCA_003550325.1 Gigaspora rosea | reverse complement strand
AAGAATCTTAACGATCATCACGTTAATGCACGGAATTTTGATCGTTAAGGATCTTAATGATCATAATGAAATTATGATCGTTAAGGATCTTAACAATTGTGACAATTGTGATATCATGCACAAAAATTATGATCGTTAAGAAACTTAACGATTGTGAAGATCACGATCGTTAAGGAGTCTTAACGATTGTGATGATCATACATTTTGTGCAGAAATGATCGTTAAGAACCTTAACGAATTGTGATGATCGTTACGTCAGTGAACTGAAACTTTCGTTAAGAATCTTAACGATTGTGCACGTCAAAGCACGGAAATTATGATTATGATCGTTAAGAATCTTAACGATTATGCATGTCAGTGCACGAAAATTATGATCGTTAAGAATCTTAACGATTGTGCACGTTAGTGCACGAAATTTATGATCGTTAAGAATCTTAACGATTGTCACGTTAGTGCACGGAAATTATGTGATCATTAAGATTAATACACGTCAATAAATGGTTATAATACTATGCACGATAGTGCACGGATTTCAATATTTCGTGTGATAACGTGTATTAAATTTTTTGGATGATCAGTTTCCGTGCAGTTTCCGTGCAGTGATTATGAAACCCGTGCTTACCCGCATACAATTTCGTATTTTTACATGCATTCCCGTGTATCGAGTTTTCATAGGGCTTGTGTATGATGAAAAAGTTGTAGAGGAGAGAATTCCGGTCATAATGGCAATTAAAAAGTTAAAATCGGTACAGCAGATCGTGAGATATGAGCATTTCAATCTTCGCGACTATATTTTTACTTGTGTAAACAAAGAAGTAATCTTATTATAGTCGCGAAGATCAAAATACTCATATCTCACGATCCTTTGGGCCGATTTTAACTTTTAACTGCCATTATGATCGGAATTCTCTCCTCTACAACTTTTACATCATACACATGGAATATTCACTTAGTAAAAAAAAGGCTTCCTTGGGAAACTCTAGATTCCAAAAATGGCAAAATTTAATAGTAAAAATCACCTGATTTTCATATAATCTTTCACTGCTTCTTATGCGGATTATGAATTAAGCTTAAAGTAATTGAATCTTATAATTATTAAATTTATCAATCCAGATTCGCCTTAGTTTTATCAATTGTTTTTAAATACACACTATCTTGGTATGTTGTTTTATTGAAAGTTCAAGATTCTCAATAATGACAATTTAAGAAATTTATACAGTTGGCGCATTATTTCCATATGAAGTAATTGAAATTTTAAATTTTTCACCATACGTACGTATACAGTACATATGAACGAGCACGAAATAAAAAGTTCTACTTAGAAATTCTTTATTTCCATCAACAATTACTAATTAGGAATTGACTTACTTCTGTTAATGCTTGCCAATGATATGTTAATGCAGGCGTATGCATTTACACGAAAGGTGAGAGGGACAAAATACCATAATTACCATTTCTGCTTGTCGCAGTGATGTGTGTAACAAAAACTTTTGATAATAAATTCACTGTTCATACGTATTTCGTCGTCGTATAAAAATATTTTTTAACATGAAATTTTTTCAAAATATTCAACCTTTTTTGTTGATCATAACTTTATTTTCTTTTGTGAATTGTCAAAATATTCCAAATCCACGATATCAACAGGCTAGTTCGTTAATTGGTAATAGGCTTTACTATTTTGGTGGAGATCTTTCAGTTACAGATTATTATAATGGTAATAATAGTGCTGTTAATGTAACAAATGAAGTTTGGTATCTTGATTTATCGAGTTCATTTGATATTACAACGCCACCATGGAAGAAAGACGAAGTTGGAATGCCAATAGGATATGTTAATGGAACTTCATGTGTTAACCCTATTGATAATTCTGTTTTTCTTGTTGGTGGAGAGATGTATATTCCAGATACCGCAACAATCAATTTTCGTTCACCATCAGTATACATATTTAATTCTAATCTTTCATTATGGACAACTACGGATATTATTGGGTTTAATTCTAGCTTCAAAATGCGCAATGCAATCCAATCTGTAATTGATAAATATGGGAATATTTATAGTTTTGGTGGAACCAACTATACTGATAATACCGGTAATTCGTCATTTGTTGTTTATAACGATATGAGTATATTAGATACTACTTTTATGACTTGGTCAACATTACCCATATCTGTGAATGCACCTCCTCCTTATTTACTTTATACTGCTACATTACTATCCACTGGCATTATCGTTTATATTGGTGGACGTATGATTAGTTCAGATAACCCTGAGACTAGCATGTATGAGGTATATATTTTATATGATATTTTATATTTCGTTACTTGATCTATTCTGGAAAAAATTTCAATACTTTCGTTTAAATCAAATATAGATTCAAACTTTTAATGCAAATGATAATAGTTGGTCTACTAAAGTATGTATTTACCTTGACATTATTATGTCTAATTTTTGTTAATTTTATAAATCCATGTTTTAATTCAGGTGGCTAGTGGTAATGATAATATCAAATCTCGCGTTGGACATTCAGCTGTTTTGAGTATGTTACATATATATATATATACAAGTCACTCTCGTTATTTTGAACTCTCGATATAGTGAAGACTAATTAAAATCTCGATATAGTGAAGTTAAGCTCAAAGCCAGTTTATATAAAATTCTCTCGATATAGTGAATTTATTAATAAAACTCTCGATATAATGAATTTTTTAAAATTTTTTATTAATGGAACGGATCACTTCAATATAACGAGAATGACATGTATTAATGCTAAGAATAAAAAATCAATGTTTATCTTAAAATAAATTTTTTTTATCAGCACAAAATGATGAAATTATTATATATGGAGGTGTAATATGGAATCATACAGCCACACTAGCAACCCCATATATCGCTAAATTAGATACAAGTTCTTGGATATGGTCTATACCAAATTTATCTTCAATATATGATTCACCACAACTTAGTTTTCATTCTGCTGAATTATACAGAAATTATATGATTATTGCTTTTGGTAACTACTTTATTATGTTATTATGTTTTTTATCTGTTTTTTAAAAAATTGAAGTTTAAATTTTGTATTTTTAGGCATAAATCCATCTTTGTCTTCAATATCTGATTTGGCTCTTAGTAATAATCTTTATATTCTTGATATCGAAAGCTATACCTGGGTCACATCAGTTAACCCTCCAACTACTCCAACTACTCCACCTCCTTCAACTCCTTATGGTTTAATTATTGGAATTAGTATTGGTGCCGGTGTAGTCCTATTTGGTGTTGTTGGGCTTTTATTATATAAAAGGAAAAAAAAGAGTCAAGATCAGGAAGTTTTTCCAACAGCTGGTACTACTGGTGATGAAATGAGATAAAGGTTATAATGCAATTATATAAATAAATGATGTCACATACTTTATGTGTCTTTCTATTAGTACTTGATTTTTACCTCGAGTTTATTTCTCTAGCATTTTCTAAAGTGGTAATTCAAGTGTTATTTAATGGCATGATTTTTGCATGTGCAGAATCAGGTTAAAAAAAAATTAAGGTATACGAAACTTTCATTTTAGAGTTTCATGCCTTCCTTAAAATAAATTTGATCCAAAGCTGCTTCAAGCAAGTTTATTTATTAACTGAAAATCCTGTAAATTTCGAAGATTGAAGAGTTGCTTTAATGTATTTATGAATATGATAATGGTAGAAAAAACTTTAATATAAATATATTGTTATTTTTCAATTTATTGTAATTATCAGACGATTACTTATCATATAAATAAATTCTTTTAAAACTTAATATTTTTTCACAAATTTCCATTCAAAAACTAATAATTCTAATGATTTCTTGTTATATATTAAAAGTTAAGAAGAAACACAAGAACACATCCTTCAATGAGTAAGGAAATCTTTTATACTTTCGAGAAGATAGTTACAAATGTCCTTCCTTTATATTCTCGTTATTTATTGTGTAATATTGTCTACACGAAAATATAATATCACATCTATTGTTCCAATCTCCAACGTTTACCAGCCTCATATTAACCTCCATTCACACTGCTTCACATATCTCATTCAATAAATACTAAGTGATGCAGAAATATGTAACAAAATGTTATCAAAAATATTTCACTATTGCTAAACACAAACATTTCTTTTATGCTTTATATTTCGTAATACAATATAATTGAGTGTAGCTTTGATTAGTTTTTATAAATAAAAATATATTAATGATAAACGACAGAATATTGAGGTTGGGTATTAATATTATTCTTTATTTAATCAAAGGTTGATAATGACTACAACTAGCAGAATCAACCAAGAAAACATAAAAATTCAGATAATTTTAAACTATTCAAATACGGTTGATCTTTAGTATAGATACACTATAGATACTATAGAAGATCCCAAAAATATTGACATATAAATTATCTAAGAAAGTACATTGAACAAAGAAAACATTCACTTAAATTAAACAATAAACGAAGCACATTCAAGAATATGCTTTGATAAATCAAAAATCAATTTGAGCAGAAGCTCATTCCATTAAATTGGTGAAATGGTAGATAGTAGCATGTTACGTAATATCCGAATTAGAAAATTGGCATGATTGGTAAAATTTTAAATTTCACGAAAAACATTAGATTTCAGACAAAAACAAATCTGAATTAGGGTAACAGATTAAAATGCAAATTGTAGTATAATAAACTGAATATATAAGTATACTAATATATGACCTTTGATTGAGCCATTGGAAGAAATTTTTGGATTTAAGGAATCCAGAATACGCGAATATTGTGAATATTACATGAATATGCAAGGATTATGGATATTGATAATTTCAGAGATTCCGAATAAAAACGCCAAAGATGATCCCTATTAGACAAGAGAAACCTAAAGAAAATCCAGAAATGACAAAATACATAGGGCTATTCATGGCTAAAAACGAATTTTTAAAAGTTCTATAAATTTTATCAATTAAATTTATGCTCATTAGATATTTTGTTAAGAGCGAGAAATTATTAAGATATTTGAAGTATAATTATCTTAGCTGTTACCATTTAAATAAGATATTACGTAACTAATATTGAATAAAGATACTTATTGTATGTAAAAGATTCAAGGATTCTTTTCTATACAATCAATCACAAAATATTGAATCGATCAAAAACCCATTCGCCACATTTTTTATCAGGTGTCCTGGAATTTATGATAATAATTACATATACCGGTATATATATATATATATAACAACCCAGTTACTACCATTATCATAATTCTTGGGGCAATTGAAAAAATTACTGATAACGTAATCGATAAGTTTCTGAGGTTGACATTTGTCCCAGGATTTATGTTAATAGCTGCAATAAGATATAAAAATGAAGCCAATTGATTTCAAAATTAAACAAATTAGTGGCGTATTTCGAAAATAAGTAGGATTTTTTAAAATCATTTTTACTATGTTGAATTATAAATCGGAAAAACAAAATAAGATTTTCTATTTTAATTTTGAACCCCAATGAATTAATTTTGTATAGCCTTAAGTTAAATTCATAAGGACGAAATTTTGATGGGAATATTAAAATTAAGTGATATGCATAATGACTATAAATATTATGCGGTTTCATGACCAGTTTCATAAGCAATTTATAGCTAAGAATAGCAATTGACAAATTAATTACAATAATGTTATAATTATTATGCTTTCATAAACGGTTTCATACGCAATTCATAAGTGGATTATAGCGAAGCTATTAACCAAATACAATCTTACGATTCAGATCATGCATGAAATATTTATCATTAATTTTTAATCATCACCAAATCAAGAAAATCCACCCATATGTAAAGTGTGCACTTTATTTCGGGACGCGTGTAGACGTTATTTGAGATCAGCTGTTATTTTTAGGTGACATGATTTCCTAATAACGCCATGACCATTATATCGGTATCGCTCCAAATATTTAAACTTAAAATTGAGTACTGTATTACTTTATGTGATTCAGATATCTTATAGAAAATTTTTAGAATATTTTTGAATATAAATACATACTCGAACAATCAAATAATTATTTTTTTAGAACAAAATATTTTTTGAATATAAAATGCATAATATACATTCAAACCAAAGTATTCGTTCATGATCACTCCATTTTTTTAAAACATTTGTCTTTTTACTGAAGATATGATGTTTTTTCATAATCATTCGACTATATGAGTATAAAGTAATAATTCTTGTAATGAAATTACATTTTCTCATAAAATATTAGCTTTAATGATTGTTTCAGTATTTTGACTTCAACATCATTCTACATTAACTTATAATCAATTGAAAGATTTCTAATTATAAAAGTAACCAATATAGCAGGTAAGTTGTTTGCTATCTATTGAAATCAATATCAACATGTCAGAATAAACCAATAATTAATTTTAACATTTTCTTCCATAAAACTTCATAAGTCATGGCTATAATATTTTTTATATTCTCTTTTGTTTTATGGTGACTCTTTCCTTTAAACATAAAAGCCTCTAATATTTGTAAATTTAGCACTATTTTCGAAACCAAAAAAAAAAATAAAAATAAAAAAATTTAAAGTGAAAATTATTTTATAATGCTCAAAATAAAAGAAATAAACCATATATTTACAATTATAATTATTATATGAGTGACGGAAAAGAAAAACCTGTAAATTGATTCACTACTTTTCACTTAATCTGATTCGGTTCTGTAAAATTGAACTCACATTGATTATATGTGATGCTATATAACCGATTGATCTAGTTATTTCGATAACATCAAATAGATTCATAAAAAAAAAATGATGCTAAGAGCTAATCATCGCGTAAATTAGATTCATCAGAAGTAGTTAATCAACTTACAGGTTTCCCTTTCCGTCGCTCATTAATATCACAAATGGAATAACATAAGGAATTATAAACATACGTTGATCTTTGAGGTGACGCTAGGTTGATTAAGCAAGATCAATATTCGAAAAGCATAGGTACGACTGGTCAAGTGATTGGAAGAATGCCGGCTAGCCAAAGGTGCCGGAAATAAATTCAATTAAAGGACTTGAAGTCCGCAGAATACAATATGAGTAATTTAGCTAAGTAATTCTAACTGAAACGATGATATGCTCCTAGAAAATTAGCAAGTGAGATTGCGCCAGGTACCATCGTAACAGTAGAACGAGCGAGAGGCAGCATCAGCCGGTGGTTTCCCGCCTGCTCGAAGCAAGCCGGCTGTTAAATAGGAAAATGGCAGAATCAGGAGACTGTTCCAATGATATGGGTGTTGAGATTCTGCCATTGTCCTATGTTCTGTTGTGGTTGGGCATGTGTGCCCCTTTTTTTTTTTTTTTTGTGGTTGGCATTCGCATGTGAGTATTTTATGTTTGTTTACTTATTAGCTCGGTTTGTTTTATTGACTATTGTGGGCTGATTGATTGATGTGTGATACAAATAGGTTGTTGTTATTTAATTCTCATTACTGCAGGTATTGTTAGCTTATTACAGATACCGAGGGGTTTGCATTATAAGGCTGTACTAGTCCGATAGGACCCCGAAGGATACATATATAACTCAGATCCAGACTCAAAATTTTAATATAACTTTATACACTTAATTTTATTAAAAGCTTTATACAAAATTATCATATAAGTTCAAATTTACTATAAATTATACAATTTCAGATCTGAGTACTAGTATGATCATGTTAACCACCAAAGCCAAAAACATAATTACACAAAAAAAAGTGACGAAGAGAAAATCAGAAACCTATCTAGAAAAAGAAGGGCGGTAGTTAACCGTGTTCAAATTCAACAACAAAATTTTTAGTTCCGAAAATAAGCTACCCATACGATCGATGAACGTTGCTACATAGTAAAGTCTAAATTTTACTAAGCAAATCGATTAAAGTCGCATAAGTAACATTGTTCAGCAGATCAAAATACGCGTACCCTGAAAATTTCATACAAATCGGAGAACTTTCTATTATTTGACTTTTAATTTTTACGTTCAACGGTTTTTTTTTTATAAAAAAAAAACCGTTGAACGTAAAAATTAAAAGTCAAATAATAAAAAGTTCTCCGATTTGTATGAAATTTTCAGGGTACGCGTATTTTGATCTGCTGAACAATGTTACTTATGCGACTTTAATCGATTTGCTTAGTAAAATTTAGACTTTACTATGTAGCGACTATAATCGATTGACCAAAAATCGCTTTATAAGTTACTCCCGATTTTTTTCTGCATATTTATTTATTGTTTATAACATATTTATTTATCGTCTACAGCATATTTATTTATTGTCTACAGCATATTTATTTATTTATTTTACTTATTAAAGTTTTGTATTCAAAAATAAGCTACCTCTTTATTGTGCTTTAAATTACTTAAAATAGTAAATAAGCTACCCACGGGTTTTTTTGTTAAAAATCGGCAAAAAAAGGTAGCTGCAACATACGGTATATATCGATTTATATCTACTTAAAAATTTTCCCGATGTATATATAGTATCGTTATACAAAAAAAGATTGTACTTGTTATAAAGATCGTCTTTGTTATACAAATAAACATCTAACTTTTCAAAAAATTACCAGTTGGTTATACAAATTTAAACATATGACATATGGAAAAATTATATATAAGTCTATACAAAGCCAGATCTCAGTATTATATGTATCCTTCGGGGCCCTAGTCCGATTCCCTCTCTTTCTTTCTTGTTTCCGCTTTTTTCTTTTTTTTTCACCTTTTTTTTTTTTCTGCGTGTAATGTAATTGTGGCGTTTGAGGCTCCATTAGTGTAAAGATTCAAGAACGACTCAATTGCTGTAGGCTTTTATTAGTGTTGCCGCGATCGTGGCAGGGTGGGCCCGGATGTATCTGTAAAACGAATCTGAATTCCATCTGCCAATATTTTGAACCATTATAAGCTGGACCCTGCGCATAACCAATTTAGTTGTGCCTCCGGCCCTAAAGCTGTGACCGGCGACATCTTCCGAAGTTAAGAGTTGCTTGAGCCTGTGAATGAAGTATTGTTTCGTGACCCATGAGCTATTTGCCCTAATAAATAGCAAGTCAGGGTGGTTGGATAGGACCCCGAAATATACATAGATAGGTCAGGTATAAGTTTGCTTATTTTTGAGTTTTGTTATGCAGATCTTTTCTATTTATAGTAATTTTTTTGCTTATTTTTGAAGTTTTTTCTGCAGATCTTTCTTTTTTTAGTAACCCTATAATTAACCTGACCTATCTATGTATATTTCAGGGTTCTGGTTGGATGCTAAGGTTGATCTCCAGACTATGTATGCTTTCAGAGCTTCGACTGGACATAACTCGTCGTATGTTGGATTGATGATGAGAGACATCCGTTCGGTTGTTTTGTGGTTTTTGGTACATGCCAATTGGATGGTTACAAAGGTGTGGTGGTCGACTTTTTCAAATCTTAGTGCCTTGAAGGTTGGTACCTTGTCCCGGTCTTGCTGTATCGTGGGAAGGAGCTCTCCTAAACGTGCTAAGCCATAAAATGCCGTTAGGGCTATCGCCCAAAATGTTATGTCGTCAGTTTCGCTCAAGTTTAAGTTTGCCTTTATCATTTGTAAGTGAACTTGTGTAATATATGTTTTTTGGCTTATAGGTGTGTGTTTGTGATTTTTGTCAATGGTTTTTAATAATTCCTTAACCAGGGGTCATTGCGTGTTTTGTGCCACTCGAGATGGTTCATTTTATGGTGGTAACTCAAAGCTGATATGTATGATAGTAATGTTGAAGGTGCGACTTTGTTGTGCATATGTGTAATAAAATTGATCAAGTGCTCTGTGGTAATGGGCCAAATATTGCCTTGCAGGCCGGTCCATTGGTGCTCGTTTGCTAACGCCTCGTACTTTTTTATTAATGACTCATACGTTTTGTTAATTCTTTTTCTGTGCCTAGTATAGAAGCTGCCTGCTGATTGAGTGGGAGTTTGAAAATGAGATGAGTAGCTTTTGGGCTGTTCAGTTGCTCATATATGCTCTTGTGAGTGTGATGGTGACCTATTGGATTAACAAAGGGATCGTAGATACAAGATTAGCATGCTGTTCTGGGATAACGGGTTGTAAGTAATGTGCAGTTGGGTTGTTGTTCAAGAATTGCCTATGGCCATTTCGAGATAAAAGATCTGCCACCATGTTTGTTTTTCCTGGTATGAACTCCAGTTTTATTGAGAATTTCCCACGTATTTGTGCTTGGTAAATTTGTGCAACAATATTATTAATTGTCAGGTTCTTGCAGAAGCCTGAATACACAGCTTCTGCGTTCACCTGGTTGTCTGTCCATATGACAAATCTCTTTTGGATCCATATAGGTGAGAATGTTAATATCGCGATCAGCGTGGTGAGGAGCTCCCGTTTCTGTATATTATGTTGGAACAGGTCTGTCTCTTTCGACCAGCTAAATGTAGTGAAATAAAAATGAAAGTAGCACTCCGCTCAGATTAGATGCATCAGTGAAAAGGTTTTGTGTGTTCGGGATAAACCATTGCTGATCTTCCATGAGGTGCACTCCGGACCACCCCGGTAATGTTGTAACCCATCATTTGATATCAGACTTCATGGGGCTGCTAATGCGTATGTGGTATTTAGAGCCTTTTGCCATGCCCAGAGCCTGGATAAAGCGCTGTATGGAAGGGCGTCCCTGTGGGAGAACTTGGCATACCCACATCAGTGCCCCTACCAATGATTGTAATTCCCTTTTCAAACACCAGTGCTTGTTAGACCACTGCTCCAGCATACTAATCAGCTTGAGTTTCTTGTTATTGGGAATTGTAGCCATGAACGACTCTGTGTCGATGTGAATTCTGAGAAATACAAGCGATGTACTTGGACCTACGAGTTTAGATGGCTTGTGTGGTACATTTAAGATGTCAAGCATGCGGAGGAACTGGTTAAGTTCATTCTGTTCATTGATCCTTGATATGATGAGAAAGTCATTGACATAGTGGATCAATGACTTTATTTCCTGTTGTATCGCGATCCACGTAAGGGCATCTGCGAATCTACAAAATATACACCCTGATGCTCGATTGCCAAAGGCAAAAGCCTTGTCAAAAAACAAAAGTCCTTCCGAGGTAATACCCTGTAATACCTGATCCACGGGGTGTACAGGTAGGATCCTATAGGCATCTTTTATGTTGATTTTTGAGAGATGGCATCTCTTTCCATAATACGTGATCCATCTTATTGCATGACTCAAATTCTCATAATGCGTTTCATACTCGATTTTGTCTATACCATCATTCACACTGGCGCCAAAAGGTGCTAAAAGATGCGATATCACCCGGTATTCTTTGGGGTTCGTATCTTTTTTCTCAACCAAGCCACAAGAGTTTATCTGAAATATTTGGCATAGTGGCTGGTGCAATGGAAAGGGGCCGCACATCCGTCCTTGGACCAATTCACTCTAAATGTATTCCTTAAAGAATGGAGGGTTAAGCTCTATCGACTTTAAATTTTCTTGGACAGGTTGTAACCTGTGACCCGAGAAGTTAAACCGAAATCCGTTACTAAGCCCTTCCACTAGATAGTCGATGAATGGGCGGTTGGGGTGATCATTTGTGAGATGCCTGAAGGCTTTGACGTTTACTGTATGGAGATATTGAAGATGCCAAGATTGAGTTGCTTGTAGATTTCATTTTCGATAGGTGTTAAGGGCATATGGCATGGAGGAATGGCTGTGAGCGTGCTGTCGACCGATTGAAGAATGGGCATCTCGAACATGGTGATGCTCTGTGCCGCTTTGTACTGGGCTTGGTGCTTAAACTGAAGTGCCTTGCCTATTAGAAGACCGAGTGATTAACGAAATGTTATTGGTAGTGTGCGTCTATAATAATCAGTACGTCGATATCGGCGCCGTCCTTCTTTACATTATTATTATTATAATTATTATTATTTATTATCGCTGTTACTATAATTATTGTTGATAACTAAACAACTAATTTTGCACCCAGAGGCAGAAACAAGCTTTGTCCTGGACTCGTCATGGACTTGGGTTACTATACGAAATGCTAGATGCACTAAGTTCCCATTTTATTAACATGTTTACTATTGTTTGTATCGTTTGATCTTTACATAAGGTATTAAATTTGCTAAGAAAAAAAAAATATTTTTTTTTTATTATTGCTATTATTATTAAACGTACCAAAGTTGAGTATACAGTAGTAACTGTTCTGAGTTCCATTGCTGACACTTTTTTTTTTTACTTAATTTTTTTTTGTTTCTTCCTTCAAGCTTGTGGATCGTACACATGAATTACTGCTAAGAGTTCTTTCCACCTTGTGGTTATCAGGTGGTTTCCTTTCTTCAAGCTAGCCTTCTTAAAGCACTTCTGTTCATTGTGGTTGGTCTTTTTGCAGAACAAGCAAGCATGGACCCTTCCGCATGCCTTTTCATCTGCACAATGCCGCTTGTTTCAATTAATGCAAATCTCTCTTCCGTCTGTCCATTCGACATTGAACCGTGTAGCTCGGTGCATATTGTGCTTTTGTCTCTTTACTGTGGTGATGTCGAAGTTCCTGCCTTCTACCGCAAAGTCATGCTCAATGAGTGTTGAGTCTCAGTTTGTAACCAGCATCACTCTGCGGTCTTCGTCATAAGAGATGACTGCTTGAAAGCTTTGCTTAAGGCACATCTCATTAATATGGTCCTGGTATGAATTAAGTTCGTGTTATCTGTTCCCATATATAATGAGAACTGTGTCCATGTATGCCTTAAAGGCAAGTAACCACTTGGAGAGGTCCGTAAATACCACGTGGCGTGACTGTTTTTTAATTGAGTTTGTACTGCCATCAGCTAATTGTAGTGTAGGCTCGTCTCCTTAGTCTCTGATGCTGGATAGTAAGCTTTTGTATGTAAAGTCTTGAAGATTCATGTATGAACCAAAGGCGATTGTCTTCCATAATTTAGCTGAGATGTTGAGCTTATAAGGGAGGGTCTCAATCAATTTCTGGCCCTCCGCCCAGTTAGTAACACACCAAAACTGAATGCTTTCAGTCCTAGCTGCGTATGGGTTAGAGAAACCTTGGACCTCGCAAATATTCTTGAACTTTGTGTAGTCAAAGAATAGATATTTTTGTGATATCACCTTAATGAGATGCAGATTTGTGGATAACATCGTGAGTTGTGCCGGTGCAGTTGTTGTTGTAATATCCTGGTCCTGGAGAGTGACTTCCAATGCTCTCATGATAAGCTCATTCAACACTGGAGTTGGGGGATAATTACCTGTCAGTTGGGCCATATCCTTCCCTTTCTCAGCTGATGGGTTGACGTCTGTTGATTGCTGCGGTTGTTGTGGTGGTGCTGTGTGATCTTCCGGTGCTGCATCCTTCTGCTGTGTCGAGGCAACACTTCCACTGTTAATTTGTTTCATTTTTGACAAGTCATTAGTGATGTTTGCCTGAAGTTGCTCGTTCCAGAGCCTTTGCTTGTCGAGTTGAGAGTTGAACTGAGAATTGATGTATTATTTGATTGATTGAATGACCGAGGTGGTGGATGAACGAATAGATTCGTTGAAGTATGTCTTTATTAAGGGTCTATGTGTGTGTCAGCTCCGGTCGTTGGCGTGAATGAAGTTGGTCGATTGGGCACACGTGATTCTGTGTTGCATTCACGTGTGTTCGATTCTGTGTTGCTCATGGTTGATGTTTATTTTATTGAATTAAAAGGAGGTTATAATTATTATATATCTATTTTATTTATATTTTTTTCTCCTTATTATTACTATTGTATTGTTGTTTATTATTTTATATTAATCCTTGATTTGTTTATTTGTTGTTGTTGTTTTTTTTTTATCCGTTTATTAATAAAAAAATTTTTTTTTATTAATACTTATTTCTGTAATTATCGTTACTGTGTTATTATCGAGAAAATCTTTGTCGCCAGACTATTTTCTGAAGGGGAAAGAGTGTCGAATTAATCCTTTCACGTTGATTCTTTATATACTGATTGTGGCCAGTGGCTTTTCCTTACGTATCGTGAGTAAATTCATGCATTGTAGTTTAGTTGATTGATCTCTAATCCTGACCCATGCCCTGTGACCCGTGCCTGATCGGGGTTGGAGTTGTAGCACATGGCGTGTAACCCTGACCATTTCTTCTCTTTCTTTTCGATCTGTTGACCCTTGTCAACATGCATTAAAATATTTTACAATAAGAGGTTTTGTTCATTAGTGCCTATATATTTTCGTGTTATTCAAGCTATTTTTGTTTTTGCCTAAGCCGATCTTGAGATTGCTCATTTTGACTTGTCAGAAAAACATTTTGGTATTCTGATTCTATTCAAAAAGGAAATCGTTTATTCAAATATTATATTTTATATGTACTTGAGCTTTTGAGTATTGATTGTACCTGGGTAGAAATTGCTATTATGTGATATAATAATTTATCTGGATAACCCAGGTAATTTAATAATACCTGGGTAAAGGTTTTCCAATGGGCACAATCTCTATTCTTGAGTTTGAGCATGTGTTTGCTTTGCAGATACGCTCAGATCTAGGGCTGCTCCCAAAATATTTTATCGATCTCATGTTATATTTATAGAAAAAAAATTTAGCTTTGCAATTTTTTTCGAGCTAAATCATAAAAATACTTGATTCATGATTATCATATGAATTGATAAAAAAATTCAAGTGAAATTTTTTAAAAAATTCTTATTGTTATTAATTAAAAAAAAATAAAATAAAATAAAAAGAAAAATTTAACACTCAACGCACAGGACTAGTTTTAAATATTATAGTAAATATCTAAATGACAACCTTTGTATAGCTTTTAGCCTTGTTTCACTCGGCCTCATTGCAAATCTGGTTCTTTTTTTTTTTTACATCAGTGACAAATTTTTTGTATGAGTTTTTGGCCACTTTGCTTAGATTTTTTCAAATCTAATCTATGTTATTCTTCTATTTTGTTATTTTTTCAAATTTATATTTCTCAGCTTCGCTTGGTCTCATTTTAAACTTTTCATTTTACTGATAATTATACACATTATCGCCAATTCAATTTGATTCACATTAATTCATTAAGTATTATAACACAACTTTTTCTTAATTTATCTAAGTTTTCAAGCTCCACACCTTAGTGCATCTCGTAACCTATTGCGGCACACTATAATATATATATGTTATAACGTATCAATGTGGTTGTGTGTGCCATATAGAGATGTTAAGTGGTTCGTCTGGTCCGGTCCCTGTTCTGTCCTTAAAATCTGGTCCTAATCTAGTTAAGATCTAGCTCATGCCCCAATTTAACCCTAACGGTTTAACATAATTTTGAAAATTCTAATTGGTGTGAAAAGAACAATCTTTAAGTATTTACTAATTTTGATCTAAAACTTACCAATTGAAATGCATAATAATGATAACAATTTAAAATGGAAATTGCCAATTTTTAATCATATCAATTTAAAAAATGTTGTTCATTCACTTCATATTTTGTCTATTTGATGTACCAAAAAACGACATTCCATTCATACTTGTATCATTGGGTGGTCTATCAACTAAGTGAATCAAAATTATGTATGGTATCATATAAAACTTTGATATAAAATTTTTAATATAATCTTCATTATTATAGTATTAAATATTTTTATTAATATTTTATTGGTGACAATGATTTAGATGCAGGGCCTTTACAACTAAAAGATAGAATCCTAAAATTTAAAAAAATTAATAAAGGTTTCTACAATACAAGTTACAAAGCCAAATTTTATATTAATTAAAACAAAACTCTACTAGCAGTTGAAATTTCGTTCGAGTTTAAGATAAATACAAAAAAGTAATTAGAACAAAAAATTTGGTTTCATATGTAATGAATGTAATGTAAGAAAATGTCTCTGTAACTTTGTTACAGTGATAGAAAAGAGTCAAATGACATTAAAATTTTCTGCTAAAAAGCAATATTGTAATTTGTGCATCTAAAAACAGCACACTAATTATATATGTATATATGTTACTCAATAAAAAATTGTCATAAGCTTAAATATCAGTGACTACATATATTTTTGATAGTTGACAGACCACCCCAGTGTATCATGTGAAGTCTGGACAAGAGTTTGAACCAGTTTTAACCAGTTTTGAACTAGTTACCTTTTACTGTAAATTACCATATAAAATATAGTCAGGGATATTTCCAAATTTGGGAGATAGCTAAAGCCATGTAACCACATGATTTTTTGAAATTTTAGTTAAAATTTGTATTAGGGTCAGGGTTAGGGTTAGAACCAATATAAGTAAAATTATCTTTCCAACATTTTTTACTAATAGCCCAAGATAGGTTTAGAATGCTACTAGCTCGATAGGTGGCACAAAGTGCCACCAATCTTATTCTGTATTTGCTATCCAACCATTAAAATATGCGTTACTATTGAGTTGGTTGTATTATAATCATGGTTTTAATATGATTTACTGTGAAGAATTTACTAATAGAGCCAGTGTTGGGTACAGTCCTAAGTCCAGTTTTAAAAACTGGACTGGACTGGACTGTTCCATTGGAACTAGTTCCAGTTCCAGTTCCAGTCCAGTTGTCACGTGATTTGTCTAAAAAATTTTTATTGGCCATAGGTTTACATAATTTGTACATACATATATGCTGGTTGCTAAATAGCGGGTAGTAATATATCAAATTGCTTTAACAGGTTTTTTGTTTCGACTAAATTGCATGATAATGATAATCACTATAAAAAAAGGCCTTTTTTAATTTTTACTTTTTAGAATTGCACTAACTAAAACTGTTTCGGTATTTATCATAGATAGATACAAATGACGATTGAGGAAATTCTAATACCAGTATCTAGATAATTTAAACCCTGATTACTTATAAAATTTAATTATATATCCGATATCTATGAGTCTGCCAGAGCAGCCACCTCAAAGTTTACTAAAAATCGACATCATAATTGCAGCTATCGAAGCATATAATTAATTAATTAATTTTGGACCTGATTTGAAATTAGTGTGATACATGATGAATTTTGTAATGATTATTGGTGAGGTAGTGAAATCTGCGGTTAAGGTAGGGTGAAATCCTTATTTTATTTTTTTTTATTATAGTAAAGCGGATTTCTTCGCAATACGATGATCATAGCAGATTTAACTGTTCCACAACTCAGGTTTTATTGTAATTATTGACTTTTACAGTAAGTTTTTGTAATACATATAATTTTTGCCCAGTATACATTTCAGTATAATCTTATACTGTCGAAAAATTTTTACTGATATAAATATGAAAATAACTCCATTTTCAAATTTTGATCGAATTAAGCTTAGAGATGGGTTTCATGCGTGCGCATGATTCCTCAATCATGCGCATGAATGCGCATTAATACGCATGTTTCCGAATCATGCGCATTTTATCCCATCAAAATTTTATATATGATAGAAAAATTAAATACAAAATAAGTATAATTAACATTCTAATCTATCTATATACTTCAATTCTGGGTCAGTTCGAGATAACATTTTTGATTGATCGTATCCGAAAAATGTGACCTAAATATAGGAAAACTAACAGAAATACGTAAGATGATTATGATTATTATCATGGTTGAGTTTATTATCATTCGAGTAATTATTATATCATTTTTTAATGCCATTATTAGCGCCCTTAAACAACACAAAATCGTGATCGTGAATTTTTCAAATTTACTTTTGTTGTTTGATGTCTAATATTTACAACCTATTTTGGGCTAAAAAAGTTCACGAATTTGAAAACGTTTTGTATAATGGTCTTTAGTTCAAGAATAAGTGCAAGTGCAAGAACAAGTGCAAGAACACGACAAATGCTCCGCTATAGATAAAATATATGATAATAAAAAAATAGTGAATATATTAGCGAATATCAAAAAAAGTTACATTCAACCAAATATTTAATGATTGATTTCTAGAATTTATGTCGGAATTTTTGTCGCCCAGATTATCTGATAATCAACTAATTTTCTCAGTGATTCGTAGTTTTATGTCGATCTACCAACTAATAAAATTACGGTTAGTCAAGTTATATAAGATAAGCAACGGCAATTAGCAAATTTGTAAAAATTTATATATATAGCCAAAATCTGATTAAGAATCAATATGTATTATCTTTATTTAGATATATTATTAAGAATAAAGATAAAAATTAAAAAAATTTTTTTATTATGCGGTATCATGCGCATTTATATATCATGCGCATTTTATTATAAAATGCGCATTTTTCCCATCTCTAATTAAGCTTAATCCTGGCCGTTGTTCAAACAATGCCCCTAGACATTATTTTGCATTTATATGCAACTGCGTCATGCAACGTAATTGAATTTCTTACAGCAATTCGTAAAAATTACGATAATCCCAATAGTAAGTTTTATTTTAGCGCATAAGTTATGCCAACTCGATCTTATTTACATACTATGCCACAAATCCTGTAACAAATAGGATATTTCGCAGAAACTCTTGATAGAGTTACGATAATTTCAGAATAAATTAACCAATCACATGTTTTGATTATCAGAATAGCGATGAGTTTTGTAACAGCAACTCATAAGAGAAATTATGACAATTCCAATACAATTCACAACCTTAACTACAAACCATTGTCACTAAAATAGTAAGTATGTTTTACTTTAGTTTATAATAGTTCTGATGCGAAATTTAAGCATATTTTGATTATCAGAATAGCAAGTTCCATAATGGAAATTTTACATTAACAAAATTTTTAAAAAAAATTAAAAAAATTCTGTGCCGGAGGCACAGGTAGAATACTAGTTTATAAATTTAACAAATTCAATCAAAGTTTTTCTATATAATTTGGAGGCCCTAACTCCATACAAAATAAAGTATCCAAATCCCATTTAGCATTTGGATCTTTTTGAGGATGAATACGATTTAAAAAAAAAGCACTATTATTAGAAATAGTATTATCATCCTGTATATCATCATTTTCTTCGATATCAGCCTCTGCTTCATAATTTAGCATCTGGTTTAGTATTGACATAATACTGTCCCAATTATTACCATTTGTCTCATCTTCGCTTTCAAAATCTTCTGAATCTGAATTACCAGACTCATTAGATTCTTCTGGTTCATTCAATTCTTCTGGTTCATTAGATTCTTCTGGCTCAATACTAATTTTTGCTGAAGATGAATAGTACATATTTTTTATCATTTCAATTTCTTGATTTCGACGTGCTTGATTAAGTACACCTTTAATTTGTGCCATAGATAAAACCTTCTTATACTAAAATATATAAATTATAAAAAATATAAACTAATTAGTAATTTTATATAATTTAGCAATTAATTAATTAATTTAATATTAATTACATGTAATCTGTTTCTTCGTGCTGAGTGTAAAAATCCCATTGAAGACCATAGCCTTTCAACTGATGCAGCATTAATTGCTATTCCAAATATTTTTGAAGCAACGAATCCAAGTTCTTTAGCTTTTTCAGAACACCAATTCCAATACTGCAATATATCTTTATCCCATTGTTTCCATGTAGCTTCATTAAAAGGATACTGTTTCGTTCGATATTGATTAAGTTCATATAAAATATTTTTTGGTTCTGTTTGAGCCCATACACAATAATAATATGTTATCCATTGTCCAAAATCTACCCAATTCAAGTTTGGAAGTGTAGTATTAAAATGTCTAAATTGATACTTTGGATGAAGAATAAATGACAAAATTAGTAATGGCTGTTCCCACATTTTCCAACGATTTTCAAGACGAATGCACATTTGGTTAGAAAGATCATAATTTTGAATTTTTTCAAAAATTTGATAGAAATATCCAAATGAATGAAGTACTTCAAATAAATAAGCTTTATCTCGCTGAAGTATATTAAGACAACCACATAAAGGTAAAAGCAAATCTTTAAGAATTCGAATTGATTGCCAAAAGTTACCATCATTAATTGGATTACATATTTCTAAGGGAAGTGTTAGATCATTTCTTCGTACATTATTATCAGATGGTTCATATTTAGCAACTAATGTCTAAAAATAATAGTACTAGTAAATAATTAATAAAAGTATTATTAATAAAATAATAGAAGAATCTTACTTTTAATGCTTCTTTATTATTTAAAATATTTCCAAAGCAATAATAATAACTATTCCACCTAGTGATACTAGGAGGAATTAAGTTAATATATTTATTATATTGACTTTTTTGTTCATCACGGAGTTTTCCAATAAAGTATGTATGTGATTTTGAAGTAAAGTATGTAGAAATTTTATTTGCATTCTTTGCTGTATTATTAAAATTTTCATTGGCTTTAAAAATATCGCCCATACAAAGATTAACCTGATGTGCAAAGCATGGTAAGTAAATAATTTCAGTGTGAGTAATTTGAAGTGTACGTCTAATTATAAGATATAGTTAATAATTAAATTAAAATTTAAATATATATAGTATATATAATTTTATTTACCGTGCACTTGCATATTGAGCTGCACTATCAGTAACTACAGCTGAGAATTTAATATTAGCATCTTGTACACTTTTAGTTAATGCTTCAATTTTTTCTATAATTTCTGTAGTTCTACTTCTTTCTGTACTAACATTTTGCACTTTCCATACAAGCACTTCTCCCTTTGATGTTATTAATACACTGCCTAATAAATTTTGATTTACAACATTCGTCCATCCATCCATAGTTAAAGTTATGCCAATTGTATCCGATTGAGCTTTTTTTCAATTGAATGGATTATATCTAAACTTGCATTTGTTAAAATTTTACCACTTAGATATTTTCGAGTTGGAAGCTTTAATGTAGGATTCAAATAAGTAAAAATTTCTTTTGAATCTTTATTTTCAACCCAACGAAAGCTCCATCCATTTGAAATTGTAGCTTTAAGTAGAAGGTACCACACTTTCTTTGTTGAGAAGGAGTTAAAGTATGTGTTACATATCGACTAAGTGGTTTTGGTTTATTAATTAATACTTCTGAATCATTTTCTAAATCACTATCGCTTTCTTGATAGTCATCAGTTTCAACTAAATATTTTTTTATAAATATATTATTATTAATAATAAATACGTAAATATAACACATATAAAATATATGTATAAATTATAGCTTACTTTGTCGTTTTTTATTATTTTTAGTAGTTTCACTATCTGAATTATTAAGAATTTTTTCTGCCTGTTCATTACCGTATTTTGTAAAAAAATGTGTACATTTTGATAAATGAGCTTTTACGCATTTCTTTGTATTAACTATTTTATTAGAATATGCATGTTCTCGTGAAATAGCTTCTTTACATGCTTTACAGATTGCAAATTTGTTACATGTATTAGCCATTTCATTTAATACAATAATATAAGTTGTTAAGCGATGTTTAACCATTTTGTTTTTTAAAATAAAACTTTATTAAAATAAGAAAAAAATAAGCGATAAAAAATTACATAAAAAATTTAAACTTGAAGGCGTGTTTTTTATTTATAAATTTATTTTTTTATTTAATTAATAATTGTAAAAATATTCCTTATTTATATACTTATTAATTTTTATTTATTAATAATTAGTATTAACAGTTTTATTATTATTAATGTACGATGCAACTATACTAATCCAAAAACAATTAATTGATACATCTATAATATTATATCATAATTACAAACTTTCAAGTTGACGGCAGGATCAGCGGATCGAAAAGGAGCTAAGGCAACACTGCATACATCTGATGTATGTACATAATACAATAGCAGTATATTACACAGCGCTACGCAGGGTCAGCAGATTGAAAAGGAGCTAAGGCTACGCAAAGTTAATTTTTCGTTTTGCATAACATGATATTCCAAAATTCCAGTCGGTGGGTCAATTTTTTTTCAGAAATTAAGGTCACCATCAGGTAACACCGGAAAAAAGAATTAAATAACAAAACTGGCACAATAGGAATTTAAAAAAAAATTTTTTTTGGAAAAATTGGGTCAGCGAGTTATCCTAAACAAAAAATTAACTTTGCATGCCTAAGCAGGGGCCCTGGCACACTGACAATCACAAGCAGGGTTGGCACATTTGTCCATTGGTATCAATGGACCCCAGGTCCATTGACCAAATCCATTGGCTCCATTGGGATAGTCAATATTTCAATGGACCAATGGACAAGTAGGTTAAATAAATTATATAGATAACTTTCATTTCTATTTTTGTATAATTCATTAAGCGTTAGTCAAAATCCGTGCAAACTTGATGATTAACATATAATCACTCCTTTTGTAAAATCTTCGTAACACGTTAATGTGTTATGTATTAAGGGGCACAGATTATAAACCTTCTTGATAGCACGTCAACGTGTTAGGCTTAGTAGTACCATCGTTGAATAGCACGTAGCACGTTAAACGATACGTTAACATGCCAAACGACACGATAACGTGTCGTGTATTAAATTCAAATGTATATAAACGAATGAATTTGACTTCAATAAAAAGAGACACATGTAGAGAAGTTCACTTCGATTTTACCCAAGGAAAAATAAAGGGAGTAAGCTAGTCTAGTGCTGAAGAGACCTTTATTCGAGTAAATCAGAAACTTATCTCCTAATGACTATTTGAGTTAAATCACTTAAACGCATACACTCTTCCTCCTTAATAGTTACACTAACTTCTTGCTGCACTTTTTCTATATATAATAATACTAGCGAATAGAAGTTTAGATAGTCACTTGATGTTGGCCACAAAATTTTTTTTTTTATATAATGTATTAAAAAATTACAGGCGTACCGAAAAATTAATTGCAATTAATTTTACCATATGCGTATACAATTAGCAATCAATTAAAAATTATCACAAAAATAATTGAAACTCAATTAATGACGAAATTATTGCAATTAATTGCAATTAAAATTTTCTTCATTATATCTCGTAGAGCACTGTACGCAGTATCTGATGTGACACGATTTTTTTAGATAATGAAAAATTAAAAACCACATCGACATGTATTAGTATACATAATAGTATAAAGAATATTTTAAACAATTAATAATATTATCATTATTATTTGCTGTGGAAGAAACACCAAATTCATGCTTCGCATCTAAATGATTCATTAAATTCGTAAAACCAGTTCCTTTTTTTTGGTTATTGTCTGTGATCCGTGAGGAAATAAGTTACATTGATGCTTGCCGTCATCTATAGGGCTAAAAAAAAGCCTCGACATAACACTTGTTTGAAACTTTTGCATTCATTGAATCAATTGTAAAAATGAAAAAAATGATTGCACTATTTTGACGTGCGTGTTTTTAAAATTGTAATTTTCTTTTGTTATGTAAATTTATTTAACTCGATTCATTATTCAAGTTTGACGCAATAAATTAATATAATTTTGACGTGCGTGTTTTTAAAATTGTAATTTTCTTGTGTTATGTAAATTTATTTAACTTCGATTCATTACTCAAGTATGACGAAATAAATTAATATAATCTTAGCGGCGAATATATGAAATGCAGGCTAATTACGTAAAAATTGGAATCGGCCAGGTCGGCTCTCCAAAGTGCTATTACACAATATAAAATTACAATCGACAAGTTATTGATATTGATATAGATAACTTGTCGATTATAATTTTATATTGTGTAACAGCACTTTGGAGGGCCGACTCTAAAAATTGCAATTAATTGACCAATTGTCCCCGCGCCACCAATCAATTAATTGAGTTCGAAAAATTGCAATTAATTGCCCCCACAATCAATTATTCGGTAGGCCTGAAAAATTATATACGTATATAATTGGTAAGTAGTAAATAAATTAAGCCAAATTGGGACACTACTGTATTTAGATCGTTAGAACTTAATTAGTACTGTATTTTGTCCTTCAACGCCCAATATAAGTTTTAAACTTATTAAGAATAGTGTATACGTGAGAATAAAATTATAGAAAACTAGAAACTTGTTTTTTTTTATTAGGCAAAATCGAATTGAATTTGAACGATTAGTTTATATAGCAGTATAATAAAGTTTCATCTATGAATTATGCACAAAACAGTTTGTACAAATATACGTTTGAGTACAAAATATTGAAAGGTTAAATTTGCACTTTCTATCGCTGTTCAATATTCAAAGAATAATTCAATCAGGTGAAATGCCATATAACTATACACTTCGTTAAACACTTAGTTTTAATATATAACTACACTTTTTATTGATATAAAAATATACATTTTATATATTATAAAAATATACGTTTTATATATTATAAATCAGAAATAAACAGAGGGGCTGGAATATTATCTTTAAACAATGTTTGTAATTTCCACTTTGCGTCATTACTGATAGCTGGATGGTCTGTATGATTAATATTTCGTTCTGAACCAATATCATTCAAACTAATATCGATTTCATCCAACTGCACATCTTCAGTTAGGTCTTCTTCGGATATCATGCTTATCCATTGTTCAACTACACCATTCCAGTTATCCGCATTAATTGTAGATTCACATTCTTCATCTTCGATTTCATCATCGGAATCATCATTAAAAGTAGAGGTGCAATCATGATCGTGTAAATTAGTATTTTTCTCAAGTGTTGGCAAAGGTAATGCAATATTATTTTGTTTATGTTTTTTTATTGAGGTTTCGATTTCTTTTAGGCGATAATGGTGATTCATAGTAGCACGAAGTTGACTCATCTGAAGTACCTTCTGAGGCTATATAATTTTTAAAAATTAATAAACTCAAATATATCGGTATATTAAAATATTAAATATTAACAATTTAACAAACCTTTAAACGAGATCGTATTTTGTTATGTAACCAACCCATACAAGAAAAAAGTCTCTCGACAGAGGCAGAATTAATGCAAATTCCAAAAATACGGCATGCTATTTTACCTAATTCTTTTGCTAAAGTGCTACAATATTCCCAATAACCCATAATATTATTAGCAAACTGGTTTGCAACAAGTATTGTAAATGGCTTTTCTTTTTTTCGATATTTTTCAAGCTCCGGTAAAAGAGTAAGAGGTTCATGACCAAACCAGTTACAATAATAATATATAAGCCAGTCACTAAGTTGAAAATAAAGTTGATCATTCGTAGAACTAAACATTGACATTCCATATTCAGGATGAAGGAGAAATGAAAGAAGTAATAAAGGCTGTTCCCAGGAATTCCATCTGCGTTCTAATCGACCAATTATACAATTAGCAAATTCTTCATTTGGATAATTTTTGTATAAATTTATCAAGTAAGATATACAATGAAGGACCTCATATAAATATGCTTTATCACATTATAATTTATTAAGGCATGCACAATAAGGAAAAAGAAGCTGGGAAAGCTCTTGTAATTGTGACCACCAACTTTCATTATTAATAATTTTGCATATATTATCAGGTAAATAAAGTGCATTAGATCCAATTTTTGAAGAGAATTCAAATTTGGCAACTAAAGTCTATATGCATTAATAAATTTAAAGTATAAATTAGAATAGTTATTATGCTCAAGAATTCTAAGGTAACAAACGAATATCTGCATAAAATTAACTTACTTTTAATGCACTTTTAGACTTAAGCAAGGAATTAGTACAATAAAAGTAGCTATTCCAGCGTACTTCTATAGGACTAGCAAATGAAATAAAATGCTTGTATAATGAATATTGCTCTTCACGAAGTTTGCTAATAAAATAGGAATGATTGGCATTTTTAAAATATCCTACAACCATAATTGCTGATTTCATCATTTTATTAAAATTATCAGATTCCTTAAAAATTTCCCTGATACATAAATTAAACTGATGGGCAAAGCATGGCAAAAAAATTTTGTCAGTATGAATTAATCTTAAACGACGTCTATAATCAAAATAAAAGTAAAGTAATATTTTTTATAATTGCATATATATATTATATAATATTCTTTAAAATTACCTTGAAGCTGTATAAGCAGCATCACTATCAGTTACAAGTCCTACTATCTTTATTTCCAATAAATTAATTTCCTCAAACATTTCTTCAGTAATTTGCATAATATCTTCATATTTTTTTCTACGCCCACTTATATCAATTGCATTCCATATTAATGTCTCACCACTTGATGTAATTAAAACTGAACCCAAAATTTCTTGGTTTACAACATTTTTCCACCCGTCAAAAGCGATCATAATTCCATGTGAATCATTACGAGCTTTATCTTGTATATAAGTTCTGTTAATTTCAACTGCATTTTTTAAAATACGACCAGCTAGCTGTTTTCAACTAGGTAATACTAAATTAGGATTTAACCACTTATAGTGTGCAATTACTTTTTTTTCTTCTACCCATTTAAATGACCAACCATTTGATATAGTAATATCTAAAATTTGATTTTCAAATTGAGCTTGTTCTGAAACCGTTGGTACCCGAGCAAGAAAACTATCAATTTTAGTTTTAGTTTTTACTGCTACTACTGCATTTTCAACTGTACTTTTAATAATATTATCATCAGAAGAGTCTAAAATTTTAGATAGTGATATTAATTTTAATTTACTATTATATAAATAAAAATATATTAAATAAATTTTTTTTACCTTCTTGGCAATCTAAACGTAATTTTTTAGTTGGTTGTTCTTCACTATTTAAAATATTTTTTGCTTGTCCTTCTCCACCAACTTTATGTATAAAATTTATACATGTTTTAAGATGATTTTTTACTAATTTTTTTCGATTGACAAGTTTAAGTTTTTCTGAATTTGAAGCTTCAAAACAGGGCCGGCAATAACAATATTTATCATATGGTTTTTTAGGATTAACATATTCATCAGTAGTTATAATAAATTCTGTAAAAAAATGTCTTTGTTTTCCTTCAGAATTTTTTTTAGGTTGGGTTTTTTTAGTAGCCGACATCATAATTGAAAATGGATCCATGATAATAATAGTATAAAAGTAACTTGGAATTTTGACGATTCATTTAAAAAATATATATTTTTTACTTTTATAAATAACATTCTTATTGAAGCTTAATTAACTTTTTTTAATATTATAACGACAAATTTTTTTAAGGAGTATAAAAATAATTATTTATTTAATTAAAGGAAATTCTGGTTTAAACTTGATTTGATAATTATTATTATTAAGTTCGAATAAATATACCTTGATTAAAAAGTATATTGTATATAGCTTGATTAAATTTTATAATTATTTTATATTTTGATCACTTTTTTATATTTACTATTAGCATGAAAAATTTCTCGCATTTACTTTTTTAGTATAATTGAGCATCTAACTAAATTAGTATTGTGATTGTTAAAGCTACTGCGTAAAGTGCATTTATATGTAATATGATAGTATAATATAAAATTAAGCATCTAACTAAATTAATATTATAATTGATAAAACCATTGTATAAAGTAGCATGTATACTTACGTGAGACTAACATGATAGCATAATACTTCTAAATTAAGCATCTAACTAAATTATTAAAAAGCCATCGATAAAGTAGCATATATACTAATATGAGGCTAACATAATAGCATAATACTTCTAACGTAAAGTAAAATTAAGTATCTAACTAAATTAATATCATAATTGTTAAAGCTACTATATAAAGTAATATTATATCTAAAATATATAAGTATAGTTAGATGAATCTTATAAAATATATAAATATAGTTATAGAATTTTATAAATATAATTTATTTTTTATTTGTATACGTATTTATTATTTAGGTCCAGTTCCAGTATATCACGAAATTTTATATATAGATATTAATCGATATATAACAGTTAAGTGGTAATCCGCAGTTAAAGGGTCAAAATTTCATAGTAAAAATCGGTGGAGTTTCACTAATTGCCTTATATAGAAGTGGAATGCTATACATTTCCGATCATAATAAAAAACCCTATAGTAAACAAATAATAAATACTCATATCGTGTCATATACTAATGCGATTTAAATGATTTAACTATCATTAGAATCAGAAAAGTAGGTTCTGCAAAGTTTAATTAGAAATAATAAAAGGTTTGCTTAGTAAAAAAAATACTTTTATATGTAGAAAAGCCCCATTCGCACACTATAGAAATTTACTATTAAATGCCCGCCGTAATTTATTATAAAATGATCATCATTTTTTACCCTTTATCTGCGATTTACCACTTAAT